>JAOTQE010085944.1:0-15207 GCA_025631205.1 Nesometra sesokonis
GAAGCCGTTTTGAGTGTATGCAGTTTTGAACAAAATGTGAAATTCGATAAAATAGCATGACTTTGATGCTAAAAATATATTACTCAATGTGATGTTTTCTCAATAAAAGTTATATATTTTCAAAGGACTTGTTTCATTCTTTACTTACATGCAAATTTCAACATGATTGATAAAGTATTTGCAGAGAAAACGGGATTTTAAAAAAGTATTGTAAAAGCCAGTGAACCCACATCTATTTTCAAAACGTTATCGCAAAATTCATGCTTTTTTGTCAAGCATGTTCGTTAAAACTAGCGACATTGGACGCTTTTAAAGTTATGGTCGCAACAACACCAACCCCAACAACAAGAAGAACATAAGTGAGGTTCTAAGGTCTGCTTTGCGCGGACCTAACAATGCAAATCTTATTTAAATCTTAAATATTGTTTATCATAATTTTTGATTAATTTTGTAATAAATTGCAGAATTATGTGCTTGTTTTATATCAAATGTATTTCATTTGGCATTAATTCATTGAGTGACTAATCCAGGCTGGGGAGTCCCTATGTTCCTGTTGAACTCATCAAGATATTTTGACCTGAATACACAGGAATATGAACTTTGTTTAACTTTCTTGTCTGTTTGTCGAGATTTCAAAAGTGCAACGGAAATGGTTCCTAATCTACTGATTGTATTAACATTTAAAAATAAACTTGCTGATTTTATTCAGTGTTTCCAGTCCAGCCCAGAAATTGCAGGTGACTATTCTGCAATGCTAGCTTTATGGTGGATCTCAAAATCTCGGAAGAGGCTATTTTGTTTGTACACATATAGATGATGATGACTTTCAAAATTGCTGTGGTCAGGGATGTAATTATGCTGGGCGGAGGTGAGCGGGGGCGCCCACCCTAAAAATTATCCACCCACACTAAAGCTTATTTTAAGGTCTTCCCCCAGCGTTATATTTTAACCTACCACCCACCCTAAGCCTCTGAAAAATGTAAAAATACAGATTTTACCACCCACCCTTACATTGTTGCCACCTTCCCTTGGATCTTTTAAACAACATCACTGTGGGGTTGTATCCAAATTTGTCTTGTCTGGAATCGGATTGCAGTTTATCTTGCCATCCTATTCTAGTGTGTTTAGTCAATATTTGTATCCAATTTTGGTACATTTAGTCATTACTTGCAAATTCTGGTGTTTTATGCAGTTATAACGGTTGCTTGTAGTTTGAGAAGGAAACTGTGACTAGCCAATCTTGCTTATCATAGAAGTGATCTGTCATCAGTTACACATTGGTTAATTTGTTTATTGTAGAATACTATGAGGAGGTTTGAATATAATAATAATATGTAGGCTTTTGTATAGCGCTCTATACTTGTCTCAGGGTGCTCTCCACATTATTGGCACGACGTCTTTGCTGCATGATATATATATATATATATATATATATAAATCAGCGCATGACATTCGAACTTCCTAGGTACCCACTACTACAGCACTACTGGGTGGGGAGAAGCAACTGCAGATGAAGTGCCTTGCTGAAGAGCACAAACGAGTAGCAAGCCTTGGACTTGAACTGCCGACCTCACGATTGGAAGCCCAAACTCCTACCGCTATGCCACATGCTTCCACAAGCGAATATGGGTCTGTCAGTCCAAATAGTTTGTTTTTTCCAATTTTATACTAAATTAAATTTTTACTGTAGGTTATATGAAGCTTAAAAATGCCACCCATATTTTCAGATAATATTTCTCATGTTGTGTAGAGGATCCTGGATCTCATCATGTCTATCCTTCTGAAAAGGTGATTAGATGACGAGATCTTGGATCTCATCATACATCCTTTAGAAGAGATGGTTAAATTAGACACTTGTGGAAGAAGTTTGCACAGCGGTTGCGTTTAGGACTTCCAATCTTGAGGTCGGTGTTTCGAGGGTCACTCTGGTCGCTGTTTGTGTTCTTAGGCAAGACACTTTATCCATGTTGCCTATCTCCACACAGGAGTATAATTGGGTACCTGGGATGTACAAATGCCATGTGCTGAATACAGCTGCAACAATGGATTGTATTTCATATGTGTTTGTTTAAATAACTGGGGGGAATAATTTTGCGAAGCGCTTAGCGGCCTTGGCAATATAAATATAAATGTTGCATATTATTATTAATTCGTCTCTTCTAAAGGATACATGATGAATCAGAATCTAGTCATCTAATCATCTTTGAAAAGATGTACACATGATGAGAAAAGATGAATCGTTTTACAAATTTTCAGTGGAATAAAATAATTTTAGCATTGGTCCATCACTGTGTACAATGAAGATAATGTTGAACATCATGCCTTTAGAAGGATTGTGTCAAGCTTTATTAAAGGAAACATGTGTCCCTAAAGTATACAGCTCTGTCTACAGGTATCCAGGGGGATTTGTAGGATAATCCAGCTTGATTTAGTACTAGCCCGGTGTACAATGTCTAGTTAAAAACATGCCGGTCTAGCTAACCTACCTCCCCATGTTGCCTAGGTGTCTAGTAAAGAGTTTTAAAATTGGTTATCCTACCATTTAATGTAGTTGTTAACAAATTAGGCCTACATTGCTAGTGTGCTAGTAAAATATCTTCTGGACTAGTTCAAAAACTTTACCCAACTAGCCCAGTTAGCTAGATGGTAAAAAAGGTCAAATGTAAGGCAGTAGCGGCGCCAGAAATTCCCCGACAGCAGGACAATTCCCCCGATAGGGGGCACAGGTCCCCGACGAGTTGGGAAAGTTTAATTTAGAAATTGGCGTGTCCCCGGTTTTCAGTATGATGAGCAAAAAACAAAAAAAAAGGTTATTTGCTGTGTTTGTGTGCTTTTTTGCCCGTTTTGGTGTTGGGGCTTCGTCTGTCGCTTGAGATTATCCTACAAATCCCCCGACGAAACCTTAATTTTCTCCCTGACGGGGAGGTGGGAGGCCAAAGCTAACCCCTCCCCCTGTCAGGTCTGCCATTTAGACTAAAAGTGCAGATTTTATAAGTAAATGAAACTAATGTTCAAAAATAGTTTACGGTAAAATATTAAATATAACTTTATTATTCGTTTAAATATATTTGTAATTAAAATAAAAATATTGATGAAGTTATCGGCCATTATAAGCATTCAAAAAATTTCGTAAAGTTTGGGTGCATAATGGGTCATTCCTCGTCAAAGAAACCAAATTCCAAGATGCTCCTCTAACTTATTCCATATTTTTTTTAGCAAAAATTTTGTATGAACCATACCCCTTAAAATGGCCATGGTTATCTTAGAAAATATTTAAGCAATCAAGCTGAAATTTTGGCTTTGTTCGTTTACATAATTGGGGAATTTTTGAAAAAAAAATGGAGTAAATCTGAGACATGACTGTTTTTGTTTTTACTAGTCCACTGGGCAAGTTTACTTGACATTTCACTAGCCCACAAGCAATTCAAATAACCAATGTCTGTGGCAACCTAATCTACAATGTATAAAAGTGACTGCTTGACACTTGTATTCACTATCCAACTGGGCTAGTAAAAATTAAAATACACTAGCCCGGTGCAGTTTTCACTAGCCACTGCATGCTGGGCTAGTAAAAAATCAAGGTATACTCCAAGATGCTCTGATGATATTGCGACTATTTCCCCCTCCAAACCCACCCCTGGCACACTCAGTCTCTCCGAGTCCCCTAATTGAAAATAGATCTGCACCGGTGGCTGGCCATTGTGCTCTGCAATAAATTTTCTGATCTACTTTATTGGTCGTTTAAAAGGTAAATTGAAAATTTGTGGCAGGTAAAAAAAGTTTAATGAAAAGGTTCTTTACCTTGGACTCATTGAGAACTGAAATAGGAAACAGAATAATACAACAAGTTGGAGGCCAGGTCAGTACTTATTTGTTTATTGCAAGTATATGAACCCATTGTTAGCAATAACACAATGCTGTGACTTGGGCAGCCCTGCAAGTCCAATCTTGCTGCTGCGCTACCTACCCAGTGTTTAAGCTGAAAAAAAATGTTAGAAATTTGGCTAATTGATTGATTGGCTAAATTCATTTGATGAGCTAAAACCTGCCAAAATAAAAAATTGATTTTAAAATGTATACTATTAGTTTTTGGCTAAATTGAAAATTTAAAGAAGTTCGCCAAATTCAACTTTGGCATAGGAGTTTGGTAGTAGCAGCTTATAACAGTGCATACCTACCAAGTCTCGCGCATTTGGCATAATCCTTGTGCTTTTTAACCACACCTCAAACTCTCAAGGCACTCGCCTAAAGTCTGGCGCTTTTCAACTAATTTCAAAGTTTATTTTATTAAATGCAAACCTTTATCGAAATACTCGAGACCTTTGTATTTCTATTATTAGGCCTATGGTATATAAACACATTTTAAGGTTGAATTTGAACACCAGAGATCTACTGTACAGTAGATCCCTTTATTTTCGCGGCCCTAAATGTTCGCGATTTTACGATTTTTAACATTTTGCGACTTTTAATTTCATAATGGGACATTTTAAAAACACAATAATTTTCGCGATTTTTACCTGTTATTATGTTGGACATAAATCGGTTTGTTAGGAAATTAATTTTTAGTTGAGAACCATAATGTTAGTTTTAAAACTAGAGTGCTTGTCCGTGATAAACAATGTTTAATAAGCCCCCGATTTACCTACCTCAAGGTTACCTCAAGATTTTCCACGATTTTATTCACCCATTGCCACATACATTTACTGCCCTCCATTAGGCTACGATTGATGGGAAATGCCTTTTCAAAAAAAAATTGATTCTGGTATTATTCTCGTCGATAATTCTTCTCGCAAATTACTTATCAATGGACATGTGTTTACTGTGAGAAGCATTCTACAGTACCTGAAAGTGTATAGTGCCACCTAGGCTACGTTACAATAAAATGGCAGCCTCCAGTAATGTTAAGTTGGCTAAGTTTGTGGAGAACGTTTCGAACTTTGCCTTCAAACTACGATTTTTTATCCGACAAATAGGGTGATTTTGAAACCCAAATTATTACGATAGCAACATATCTATCTTGGAATAGTGCCAAAATTATTATTTTCACAAAATAAAATTATCTTTAGACAATCTCCTCAGCCGGCCTGACTAGGCCTAGCCCTATGCTAGGCCTGTATCGGCCTACGCGCGCGACCTCGACCTACACATGGTCAATTCCTATATTTTTCTTCAAGATTTTTGACTGCCTTTAATTTTCGCGATCATCAAGTCATCGCGAAATTCGTGAAAATTAATAGCGCGTGAACATAAAGGGATCTACAGTATTCAGAGTGCACCAGAGAGGATCTAAGGCAAAAACTGTTCAGCGCCCGAGGACCCTACCCACGTCTATAGGTTTATTGATGGTCTGATTGTCGTTAATGTAGGGGTTAAGTGTATTTTTTATTAAAAGCAGTCTGCTTATGCTAAATTGAATGCTGCAATGCCTAAATGAAAACAACTCATGAAATGTCTTTTCTGATTGGCCTTGATTGATCAGTCTGTGGTTTACCACATAAGAGATTGGGGTTAGTGAGTTTATAGATTTTTATCTCTGGGTAGTAGAAACTAGTTTTTCCCTTGTCTCCCGAACTCTCCAATATTGAAAATAGGAATTAAAATAAAAATAAACAAATAATTTTGCGTAACAAGATTTAGGCCTTTGAGAAAGAAACTGATTGTACACACTGATTGACAATACAACAGATTTTTAGAAAAAAAATTTTTAAAGCATCTCAAAGTAAATAAATCTGAACATGAGGGTACTGTATAGGGCATGTTTGATTTTAGAATAATGCACCTTTCCCTTTCTCTTATTTTTTTTTAGATGAAGTATCAGTGAAATTTAGAATTTTTATCAGCAGGCCTCCAATTAGGCTTTTAGGGGTAGTTTTACACCATTTTAAAGAGCATCATTGACATTATTGATTTGCTAAGTTAAATATCTTCATTCACTGAGAATAATGGCCACCAAACCAATGTTACCCTATTGATGGGCATCTTTTTAAGCATTGGAGCACTAATATTGCTAGGGCATCAGAGGACTGAATTTTAGGTTAAATTTGAGCCCTGATGTACAGTAGGCACTTCTGCATGGTTGTTGCATGTCTACATGAGGATAGCAAATTTTCAGAATTGAAAATTTGAAAAGTTTAGTTTTGTATAACAATGTCAAGTTGCTACCTGTAAAACAGCCAGCTAAATTCTATAGTAGAACCAATGTCAAACTATTATTATATATGACAATTTAAATTCATTAACAAGGCCACGTTTTAATTGATGGTTTTCAGTTCTTTAAACGTTGGATTTTTGTTACGGTGTAATGAGGCAATCCCTTTGCTACGTGTTCAGAAGCAACGTTGCACAACAAAGGACACTTTGTTTGCTTAGCACACAGTCATGACGTTGACAACAACTTTGAAAAAAAAAAATTCAATCAATATTATATTCAAACTTTATTCAAACATCGTAGTACAAGTCTGACATAATACTAAATTTTTAAAATGAAAGAATAATGCAAAAAGCGTATCACTAAAAATATTTTCGTAACTACAGGTGTGTTATCTGCACATTTGAATTTATATTTTTATATTTTATCTGTATTTAAGTTAGGCCTATAGTAATTGTTTAACCTATACCGCATCTTATTTTGAATTTTACGAAGTTAAGTTCCAATTTTATATCCTAAAAATTGGCCAAAAACATCAAAAGGGTTGGAAACCACTTCAATTTTGATCATTTTATAGCATAAAATCTTACTAAAAAATTAATACACTAATTTTTTCTCAAGTTGTTAGATTTGGTATTACTTTAATATGGCGATGTTAATTTCGAATTTAATATCAGTAATTGTTTTGGTCAAGTGACAATACACCTTGAAATTTTATAAGAAAAATGAGGAAAAGTTTTTTTGATTCCGATAAAAACAAATTAGATGATCTTTCACCAGAGTAGTAAATACAACAACAAATTGTAGTACAATCATTTTGGCAGTATGCTACTTCGTTCCTCGATTCTCAATCAACTCAAATTTCCTGGGATATTAACAATTACCAGAAATTTCCCCAGTCTGTGATATTTTGGTCATATGCCAGAAATATATATTAATACCACATTTACCCAGTAGATAAGCTCAATGTAATTTTTAGATTATTTCCAGGGTTGTCCAGCATACAAAACAAAATAAATGCGTAAAATTTCAATAAAATAAAATTTAATAGACAAGGGATCAACTTTGCAGTAGGCCCTAACACCATGCAACCATTTTCAATATCAAAAGCTTGATTATGCTTTGTTGTTTAAAAAACAAATTGAATGACAGGAAATACTCTGATTTTGTTTGGTATTAAAACTGTTTCTAAAATTAAAAATCCCAAAATTTGCTCTCATTGTGTTTAAAACTTCTATTTTTAGCTTTATGATGAAAGCTTGTTACTAGGTAGATTCCATGAATTTGATCAGCATGCGAATCAGTGGACTGTAACCAGCTAAACTTGACAAACCTCTAGGCTGTAAATTGATGTAATCAATCGGAGGTCATAGTTCTTTTTGTGGGTAGTTTCATCTGCACAGTGTTTCCATTTCTGTTTATCCAATGAGAGACTGCCAAAGCTTGACAGTTTTAGAACCACTCAACTGTGACTGTTGAGAATTTTCAAAAGGCTGCTCACTGGACAAAACCAGCTGGTTCCAGATATGAAGGGAATACCCGTTTGTTTGTATTAGTATAAACTGCCTAGCTGTATTGCACAATAGTATCCAAGACCGGTAGTTGGAACTTTGCTAATAGCAAGAGACAGTTACTGTTTTTTTGTCTGCAAATCATGCTTTTATACTTGGAATTTGACCAAGGTAGTATATTGTGAGGATGTACACTACATCTATGTCTATGCTTACTGATAAGGACATCCCTAAGGTAAAGTTGTTATTGTTGTCCTCCCCTATTGTCAGCTGGCCTTTAAATCTTGTTTCGTATCATTTGAAGTTAGCCACTCCTTTGTGCAGTTTATTGATCATGTTGGAGAAATGGCATTTTCTGAACCTGTTTATATTTTATTTAATTTTTATCAAGCATTATTTCATGTTATTATTAACAATTTTTATTTTTTTCATCTTGATTTTATTTAGTAATTTAATTATATTTCTTGAAATTTTGTTTTCATTATATCCATATACCCAACAGAGCTTACAGACTTTTTTTTAGTATTTTCTTGTCAACTGGGCAACTAATTTCTAAATATTGGTTGTCCAATACAAATTTCACTTGCCCTCATAGTATAATACTCATACTATGTAATTGGTGTCAGTTTGTATACTAATTAAACAGTTGCCAGTTTCCCGATTACAATTTGTTTGCCCATAGACGCCAGGCAGATGATTCAATGTGCTCCACCCTAGTGACAAGTTAACAAATTTCTTAAATAAAAAAAAAAATCTTTTTTTCATAAAAAGACTGTTGGTGAATTGTATAAAAAAATGGATTTAAATTGGAATAAGTTTTTTTTTAATGTGTTTATACAGATGTTAATTTTACATTATCACAGCTAACTAAAATATACTATGGTTGATGAAATGCTAGCGAAACAAAACAACTTCTTACATTGTGTTTTTGAAATCAAATTGTTTTTCTTTGTTAGCAATGCAACATGTCTTTACTGAGTCAAAAACAGAAAAGCATAACAAGTTGTACGTTTGTATTTAAGAATGAATTTACTACAGTTGTTATCTGCTTACCAACTGTTGTTTTCATCACTATGCAGATAAGTGTACAAAAGCAATTGTATGTTAATAGAGGTTATTTAGTTGCTGACCTTGTTGGATTTATTATGAATGGTTGTTTGTTTTTGCAGGGAAGGGAATTCTGTAGAACTGGAGGCTATTGGTGTGATACTGGGCATTGCTGTGGCAATGGTGAATGCTGTACTTATTATTATGAACTTTGGTGTAAGTATTACAGTTGTTTACATTGATAATTTATTAAATTAAAAGTTAATTATCTATTTTTCAGATTTGTCTAAAATTATAATCGTAATCAGCAGACCCTTAAAGTTATAAATAGCAATACCTTATCGGTAGGTAAAAATTGGTATTTTTCTAATATCATTTTCATCAAATTAAGACATGAATTATTTATTTCCATGGCAACAAAATAAACTGCAGAAAAATTGGAGGCTAGGTCCCATTAACAAAATTATTAGTTTTTCACCCCGCACGTATAACTTTTTGGGGAACTCCTGATTTTTTTTTCACTCATTATACTATTTAACTGATTGTTTTTTGTGTAATGTTCACTTGAAATGCTTTGGATTTTCTTAACATAAATTAATATGAACTATTCTCGAGCTCAAAATGATAAAAACTAGGCATAGGCCTACAATGACTCGTAGGCTGGTGCGCTACAATGGATGTCGAGTCTACACTAATGATGGACGCCCAACGCGAGTTTACTAAAGCATAGGGTCGGTTAAAATAACCTCCCACCGTTATAATCTCTTTCTTCTTTAGGCCTCATCATTAATTTAAAGCCAAATGGTTAGTTTGGGCCTAATTAGTTTATTCTGCACTGAAGTTGAGTGCAGGATTTGAGCAGTCGTCTCTGTTACACTATCAACCCTGGTATACCTGCCAACTCTCGCGCATTATGCACGAGTCTCGCGCATTGGAGCCTATTTTGGACGTCTCGCGCATAAATTATCTTTGCTCGCGCATAGCAGAATTCTCACTCATAAACAGTTACTTTAATAGTTTTTCTCACACATGAGACAATACAGAGCAAAATATGGTAAAAACTGCCCCAAATAAGTGGTAATTTACACAGACACTGATCAAAAATGGTCTCTTTTTTACTTGTCAAATCAAAATTGAAGAAAATGTGCCCCAGTACTGGCGGCCGGGTTTGTCTCGCGCATTGGGGCCAAAAAACAGTGGACAGGTATACCGTGGTATAAGCCCACGTCCTTAAAGTATAATCACAGTCAGTTTATTCATTGGCCATGTACAGTGAACCTTCTAAAACAAGTCACCCTTCAAACTGTCCATTTTAGAGCAGTTGGAGAGCAGTTTTTAGAGCAGTTTGGTATAGAGAGTATGGTTTAGCTATTTTAAAATTGGTGTATAAAGTTTAGCATGAAATTTGATCTTTCATGGAGTCAGTTTTGGGAGAGTTAAAGCAGGCCTCGATTTTTGTTTTTGTTTTGACTATTCCAATGGGCAAGTTGACTTTAAATTTCACTAGTCCACAAGCAACTCAAATAGCCCATGTCTGTGGCAACTTAACCTACAGTGTGTAAAAGTGACTGCTTGACACTTGTATTCACTAGCCAACTGGGCTAGTAAAAATGAAAATTCACTAGCCCGGTGCAGTAAAAAATCAAGCTCTGGTTGAACTACAGTTTTGAATAGCTTATTTTGTATGATTACCACTCCAAAATTGAGGGTGCTTTTGTGGGCTAATAAACAGGTCAATACGATACTTGTACATCATTCTCATTCTACAGAAATTTTACTTCTTAATCATGAAACCTACTGCAAGCTCTGTGAACTTTACCCTTTAATAATTTGTACTGCTCACATGTTGCAATTGAAATTTTGTACTTAGGTGTGGTTTGCTCTGGATACAATCCAATTTAAACGAACACTTCGTTAAGGAGAACTAAATGAATACTATCCAAAAAATCAATGGGTAAAGGTCATTGATGGATAGGGTAAAATTGTTGGCCTGGATTCATACGTGCTCTTTTTGCAACCATTAAGGTTATTATTTACCGGCTTATCTATTTTAAATTCATGTTCAGTTCATGTTTAGTTTTAAAGTGGGAAAAATTAATTATTCCTATGGTTTTAGGGTTGGTTTAGTTGCTAATTAACAAAATGTGCAAAATGGTTTTTTTTGTTACTTTCATGTGAAAAGTAACTTCAAATCTTAATATTTTGAGTTGGAGATTCAAATTTATTTCTATTTCGTAAATTAATAATTTTGTTTTAAAAAAAACCCCAAACTTTTGAGCCTGTCCTTTTTCACAGTGGTGGCAGAAGTGGGCTAACAAAGTACTTTTTATGCCAGATTAATGAAAATGGTTCATTTTAAACCTGCAATGTCATTTTAGTATATAATTCATTTAATTTGTGGATGACTGTTCTTATTGAAACATTTGGTAATTATTGAGAAAGTGATTTATCGCTCAGTTACATTTCTTTCCTACATTAATAATTTAATTAGTATTTTTATTAATTTGATCTAAAATCTTATTATTTTACCTTGCCGTGAGTCCAAATATGAAATGGTGTAGAAATCCAGCAGCAAATGATTAGCAGCAGGGCATTGACCACAAAGTACTTTTTAGTAATTGGAGGTTTTTAAAAAAAAAATACAAAGCAATTAAAGCTAGCCATGCCTACAAACTTTAACATTCATCTGCATGTCCAATTTAAAGGATGATGTAGTTCAAAGTTAAAACTGAATAGCTAGGGTCAGACTGTGTAACATTTATTTTTGTTTAGTCATTTAGCTAAAGTTGAGCAATTTTTTAGCCAGTTGAATGTTTTTAGCCACATGCATAGTTTTTTTGTTTAGTAATTTGGCTAAAGTTATATTTTGTGTAATTGTATATTTTAAATTGCAAATTTAAATATGAATTTCATCAACAAACAAGGTAACTAGGAACCTAAACTACAAAACATTTATCTCAAGTTATCTTAAAAACAAAATCAGAGGCGGCTAGAAATTTAAGGGCGGGTGGTGATACTTAACAAGTAATTCTTAAAATTTTTTATTTGGCCTTAAAATCTTCCTATCATGTACTTAATAATCAAATTGCTTATTAGCTTGCCTTGCATAGTTCATTTACATGATTGTAAATTTAGAATCGTTCTAAAATAGTGTTCTGACATGTTCAATCTTTCAACCTTTAACAAATCACCCACATTTTAAGACCCATATCTTTCAAACTCTCTAAATTTCATTCCGAAAACTAAATTTATTTGAAAATTTCTGCAATAATAATTATGGGTCAGTTTCTTTTCAAGAATTGTTTTTAGGTATATTCTCGGGTAGGAAACAGAAATTATTGAAGTCTATTTTGTCAAGGCCTAGACAATTTCTTCAACAATTTAAGCTAATTGGCTGTAGATTGTATCCACGTGGATGTCATAGCTATTTTCTCCATGGAAAACATTGTTTCTACATGCCCCACAATGCATTGCACATTAACTTGCCATTGGTTATACATTTTACAAAACCAAAGAAAATCAAGATTTATTCACTGTTCTTTAGGGTCCACCCAAAAATAAGATCAAATTCTGCCCTTTGCATTTTTCCATGTCTAAAATTAATAAAATAATGTAAATATGACTGTATAGATCAGTATTAATTATAAATTATAATTATAATAGAATGTTTTATTATTTTTTTGACAAAATAAAATTTTAAAGGAATGGGCCTTAATTTTATAGCACATCTGTTATAAGACATTTTGACTTGGGTTCTACTCCCTTCCACTGGCCTCATCCATAAGTAAATTGATTGATTACTCTGCGTCTTTCTTGTTAGTAGTCGGAACAGCCATCCATGCTGTGTGTGATGTTACACATACATATATTAAAAACAAACTAATACTAAGTCCAAAGTGTGCTTTAGGATATCATAGCAAGTATATTAGGTTGAACTTTATTGTTATATTGCAAATTAATTTGTCTATACATTGCTATATCACTTCCTCTAACAAAAGGTCATGCGAAGTGCATTAGGTTACTAGATTATAATTCATGTCCTTGGTAAACCTGATCAAAAATAACATGTTAATCACATAAGATAATTGGTTTTAAGTCCCATTTAGGAAATCAACTATTAGATTGCGTAATTCCAATTTTCTGCTTGTAAAAAAAATGATTATAGTTTTCAAATCCAAAGTGGCATTGAAAAGTAACTTAGAAAAAAAAATGTATCTTAGATTTTTAAATTAATATAAAAATTTCACATCAATCTGAAGTAAGCTTATAATTTTAGTGTAATGTATTAAAACCATGAGAATTACCAACTTAAAATTTCTGAATTTTTTTCTTAATTTTATGCAGGGTTTTGGCTAGTATGGTTTGCTTTGGTTTTTCTCATCGGATTTTGCGTGTGGCAAAGAAAACGTTTCCGTCGCAGCCATCGTGACGACTGCCGCTACTCGCCGCCAACAAGATGGGGCTCTGTTTCAGACTTCTTCCGTTCTAGAGGATGGCCATTTGGTCCCCAACCAAGTAAGTATAATGAAATGCTATTGGGGGGGGGGGAGGTAGTCCTACATATGTCGTGGCAAATCACCAAGTTGTCGCACAGGAAGTTATTGAGAAATAAGCAAATAAACAACAGGAAATATAAACAAATTAAAAAAAAAAATGTGTGTATATTTTGTCCAATAACTTCAGTTATCGTTGTCTGATTTTGTTAATTAAACCCTCAATTTTATGCTCACGAAAAGTGGAACATGGCTATAACAAAAACTCAATTCTCAATTTTCCTACTACTTGGTGGTTTTGCCCTGACATGCCTCATACTGAAGTTTTGTTTAGCCATTTGTCTGAAGTCAGCTATTTTTTTTTATTTTGTCTTGGCAAATGGCTAAAGGTGTTTACAGGAACCGATCCAAGATCCTTTGATTTTGACAAGCAGAAAACTGGGTTATTTCCCCATTTCGCATGTTTTCGTAACTTGTTAATGTTGCCCGTGCCCATATGTTTGCTAGCATTTTTGAGTCAATTTTAGACCTGCCGCTCCTAGTAATATAAGAGGGGGCGTGCAAGTATTTGCCGATAATGCGGGGCCCCCTCCGCAATAGCAATTTTTTTCAGAATAGAGATATCTCTATTAATTCTATTTAAATAGAGATATCTTTATTTAAATAGAGATATCTCTATTCTCGGTTAAATGTTAATTCGACCCACCATACCTTTGTCTAAACTCATAAGATACAGATTTTACAGTAATCTGAATGAAAAATTTGTTTTTTAACCTTGATGTTTACAAAAAACCAAATAAAATAATAACATTGTTACATCAGGTGCAAGATTAGCAGTTTTTAAACAAAAATTTACTGCTTTGTCATTGACAAAAATGCCTGTTTACAACCTTATGTTTAATAAAATTTCACCTTGAAATGTTTATATTTTAGATTAAATCTAAATATTCAATGGGCATTTCATTTGATTGTTGCTTTCAATGCAAACAATTTGCTTCATGTACTATTAACACATGCACTATAGACTTTTCTAACCCTGGGCGTTAACACAAATCCACCGTATGTTCACCTAAACAATTTTGTACGTATTATTTCTACCTGATGGGGATACATCTGTATTTTGAACAGCTGTTTCCATGATATCTTGAATGATTGTCTTTATTTTTGCCATACAAATTACCAACCTATTCATAAATAGGCTATGCTCATTCTAAGGTCATTTTTTTCTTAGCCAAACTGGCTAAAGGTTTGGATTTTTTTTAGCCAAATTTTTAAATTCTTTAGCTAAACTTTAAAAAAAAACAATAAAAATTGCTGCAAAATGGAGTTTTTTTCTTCGATTTTCATTTAGCCAATCTGGCTAAAAAGGTCATTTTTATTTTAGCCAAATGAGAATTCCAGTAGGCATTGGCGACTTGGTGAATGGTTAGAGTGAACATAGTAAACAGAGATGTGAATTTTCAGCTGTTTCAGCCATTTCAGCTGTTTTCTCTAAGTTTCTCTCATATCTTTTTAGTGGTAAATTCTTATTTTCAGCTGAAAATTCTTATTTTCAGCTGAAAATCTTTCTACCTGTTCTCATCCCTGAGTAAATTGGTGAGACAACAAAGTATGGTACCCCACCACATTCATACATATTTTATTACATATAAACTGATTATGTATTTATTTTCCCATACAGTTCCGCCTTGCAAATTACCAACCTATTCAGAAATAGGAGAGACAATCAAGTTTGGCACACCACCACCTCCGTATACGTATTATTACATTTTACCAGTGAGTAGCATTTCAACACCTACAAGTCCGCAGTGTTCTACAACTACGCAACAGTATACACAAGCACAAACATCCAATCAAGTCTCTCCGAATAGTACAACACAAGTTGCAATAGAAGCTGGGTAAGTCTTTTCAACTCTTATTACATCATTATGCAGAGCTCCCAAGTTCGGAGATCCAAAAATAGTGAGATTTATTTTTGTCAATTTAACGACCGAAAATTTGAATTTTG
>JAOTQE010085955.1:0-15206 GCA_025631205.1 Nesometra sesokonis
AATATGATGTAGAAATGTTAATTGGTTGAAAAGTTATGGTTGATTTAAAAACGCGTAAAAAAAACGTAAAATTGCGCTTAGATGACGTCACGCCTTACTAGTCATAATGATTTTGTTAGTGTATCTATTCCTAACCAAGTCCTATGTTACCTGAAATTTGCGTGTTACTAGCTTCTGTCAATTTTGAGAAAACGTGTCCACAAAAATTTACAGAAAGAAATAAGAATAAGTAAAAAGAAGATGTTGACAGAAACAATAGCTGATTCCGCTATGTAGCGGATCAGCTAAAAAATATAATGTTGAAATATTGAATCCTAACACAGTTGCAAGTATCTAATTGATTGGAGTATTTAATTCCTTACATTTTTGCCTATAATTTGTTTGTTGAAGTAGGCCTACTCCATTAGTGCTCAAATAAAAAAGTTCACAATATTGTGTCCTTGAAGTCAAAAGTGATAAAACTTGAGATTCTTGAAAATTAATTAAAAAATACATTTTCATCAAAAGATGTAAAATGGCGCAAATTCAATTTTTGGTTTGTCAAATTCATACCAGGTCAATCTCCTTGACAGATCCATGGAGATTTCCCTTGTACTCAGTCATTATCATCTAGTATTGTTAAAAATGTATTCTTATATTCTCTACCACAATTTAGTACAGTACTCAAAATTATTAAATTAAAAACTATCAATTTGTTAATAATATCCATTGAACTAATGTCATATGGTAACCAGTACATATTCTTTGTTGTTTATTTGTGTGAGCAGGCTTGCAGCGTGAGCATTATTGAATTGTTTGTTTTTCTTTAGCATTTCATCTGTTGTGTAATGGTATAGAATTTCTAGATATTATCAATAGGTAAAAGATACAGCTGTTGAGTGTTAAATATTTCAGACAGTATTAACACGAAGAGGAGGGAACATAACCCGGGGTGGGATAACATAACATGGGGGAGGGATAACATATAATGAATAGGGTGATATCATAACATGAAGAGGTTGATATCACAACATAGACAGAGAGATATCATAACATGAGGGGAGGGATATCATAACATGGGGGAGGGATAGCATAACATGAGGGAGGGGATATCATAACATGGAGGGGAGGGATATCATAACATGAAGGGAAGGGATATAGCATTGTGGGAGGGATATCATAAACATGGGGAGAGGGATATCATTACATGGGAAGGAGAGGGATATCAAAACAGGGAAGAGGGGTATCATACATGGGAAAGAATTTTTAAACATGGCGAGGGATATCATATGGGGGCAGGGATATCATAACATATAACAAGGAGGAAGAATTTCATTGGGCAAGAGATAAGATAACATGGGAAGGGATATCATAACGTGGGGGATATCATAATATAGGAGAGGGATATCATAAAATTGAAAGTTTTCTCTAGGAGTGTTAAAGTTTCTGGGTGTTTGAGAAGCCTGTATAAACTGCACATTGAAAAATTAGCTAGGTCATGGTATTTGAAAATGCTTGACAAATACCAGGCGCAGAAAACAATTTAAATTTAAACATGCAAGCAGCTTGAACCCATTTGATAGCTGTCACTATCCTCCAGTTTACTGTCTACTCATAAGACCATTAACAGATGCTAGGCCTAGCTGTCTGACATTACCATTAGCAGATGCTAATTGCTGCCTGAGATAATAAAGTGGTTATTGCCTTCATTCTGTACTCTAGGCCCCATATGTCACTCTTTTTATAGTGCTAAAGTGGTCTCGTTCCCTGCACTAAAAACTACACCCAAGAGCTTATTGATGGACCACCTAAAGAGCGTAATTTAACCCAAAGCATATTTTTGTATTGCATATTGTTATACAATTACTTTTTGTATTAAAATTCAAGTAATGAATATACTCTTCCAATTTTAGTTCTCCATAGGAGGGAAATTATCTTTAAATGTTTTGACATTTCAAGGTATTGAATGCAAGACTTGCGAAATATTCAGTGTTCAAATATTTGATTGGTATTGGTGGCAGATTACCTCTAAGGTAATAGTGTTGCATTCAGTGAACACTCACCAAGTTCCCTCTCTTCTGGTAGACAAAAAAAAAATAGCACTTCAACTCGATTTTTAAATACGATTTATCAACAATTACTGATATTTATCATCTTCTGATTCTCATATATTCAGACGTTCCAACTTCTGAGCTCTAAAATTCGGGAATTGTTTCAAATCTGAGGTCTAAAATTCGGGAGATTTTTCAAAGTGCACCCTCTATCTTAAAATACTACCCCTTCTACTGCGTTTTGTGACAGAAGGGCCAAACAAAAACAGGCCAGAAAGTTGTTAACTAGTGTCAGTTACAATTTAAAAGTACTGTATTTTTTTTTTATTAGATGTTATTCTAAGCCAAATTGTGGTACTAAAACATGTTTAACTATTAACAAAAATTCGGGAGATTGCTTAAAAAAATCTGCAGACTCACGGACAAATCGGACGGGTTGGAACCTCTGTATATATTTAATATAATTGTATTGTTTATAATGTTTAAAATGTAAAAGAATAAAACTTTGACAAAGTAAGCCAAAAAAGAAAATCACAGAAGTCACAGTGTATAACAATACATTGTGGTGTCAGTAATGAGTTGCTTGCCTACCAGATGTATTGGACGATAACAAGATCAGATTGTTTTGACCTCATATGAAACCACCCTATACTGTACCAACATTGGACATACAGTACTTTATATTTTGGTGTAGAAAATCTCACCTCTGTAATAGGACACATCCCAACATTTTATGTTCTTTCGGGGCTGTTCGGGCGAGAATCGAAAAAAGAAACATAGGGTAAAAATTTGATTTTTATCCAGGGGTGGTATTTCCATTCGCGCAAAACTCTGAATTCTAAAACACCGGATGACTAGAAAAAAAGCTAATGATACAATCGATGTTGATTTCAATCACTATTTGTTTTCTAAAAGTTGCACTGCGAATCCGAGTAACTTTACTCTCACTATTGAAATGTTTTTACTATACTGTACTAGATTTTATAAAATGGTAAATTTATATCAAATAGCGAGAGATGGCATTGATCTCCGCAATTTTACTGGAGCAATCTGCCCTCTCTCTAACGATCTCCAATGGCCCATGGTCCTACAAATAAAAGGTTTTAGGTATTGAATATTCTCCATATACATAAAATTATTCCTTACTCGTATTCAATTATGTTCAAATCGAGTAAAACATTGGTAAAGTGATTAAAAACAGATTAAGTCATAAAAAAAAGGTTCCCCTCCCTGTCGGGGCATTGCCCTGCCGTCGGGGAATTCCTGGAGCCTCACTGCTCCTCTGTTTCATAATTTTTTTTTTCCCTATTATATAATATTTATGGTAAGTATGTTGATTATTATTGATTGGGGATGAGAACTGCTGTGCTCTCTCCCACACATTACTGAAGATAGTTGATATCAAGTTTATTGTTAATGGCACACATATACCTTTTATAACCATTATTATTAATAATTAATATTTTAATGGCCAAATACGTTTTTGCTTATTAAAAAACATGGCTTTATAAATAAATAATCGGGAGTAGCCATAACCCTGTGGCTAAGTACAGTACACATTATAAGTGTGAGCTTCGTTCTATATCTGAAAAATTCAAAATACTTCACATGATGGTATCAGTAGGACACTTACTTATCAAGATATTTTAAAATAGGTAATAAACCAATATTCAAGGATGCTGGGCGGAGGTGTGCGGGGCCACCCACCCTAAAAATGTTCCACCTACCCTAAAGCTTGTTTTAAGGCCACCCAGCCTAATTACAACCTGCCACCCACCCTAACCAAAAAGGTAAAATTTAATTGTTTTCAATCATTTTACCACCAACCCTTGCATTGTTTTTATTCACCCTTGGATTTTTCTAGCTACATCCCTGAATATTACATCCAAATATTGTTTTTGTTACAATATAAATGAAAATATTTTGAAAAATGTTGTATTGTTGCGCTGCTTTTATTTATTTTATTTATATTTTTAATATTTTTCAACAATTTTATTTTAACATTCTTTTGTGTTTGTCCATTATTTTTTATATTAAATACAGTTTCTTGTTAACATCTCTGTTTATTTCCACTTCAAATTCTACAGTGTCCACATATTAATATTAATTGTTATTATATTAAATATTACGTGCCCCACAAAATTTTAAATAGCACAATAAATTCTCAGTTTTCATCGAGTTATTGAAATTATCAGCAATAACACTATGTACCGGATGGGAAATTAACCAGGTGGTCAAATAGTGATGAATAATTAGCAAGTTTAATAATGGATACGTCATGTGACTAGACTAATTGTTTTTGAAGCAAGCAGGTGTTTTTGAATTTTACGAGCATTAGTGAAGTAGTAAGAAGCCTCGTATCCCAAATCAATAACATTATTTCTCAAAATTTCATTTACTGTTATTTTCCCTCTAGTAGAAATTTCATTTTAATTTTGATTGTTAAATATTTCAATAAATTGTTTGTACCTAAAACATTGTCATTCTAATGGCATTGTTTCATTATTATTAATGACATGTTTATTTGCATACTGATATGCTATATAATTACTATTTTATTGATGTCGTTCTGTGAGAACAGTTCCATTTGTTGATATTGGAAAATTATAGAGGGCAGCATTACAAAATTTCATGTTGTCTTGAAACACTTCAGAATTTTAACTTGTGACAAAACTGCAATGATTTATGCCTTATACATAAAATAATTGAAAGTATTTGTCTGTCATTTTATGTATTGATAATTATTTTGTTCATAGAGTATTTTTATATTTTAGATGTATTTTTTTTTGTTTCTACATCTTGGCCTGAGTATAGTATGGAAATTAATCTGTAATATAAGTTGATTTGGTTATGATAAATTATAATGTAATAAATAAGTTATAAAAAATAAGCAAAATATATTTACTATATAACTAAACCAGACACTGAATGTTTGACATTAAGGAATAGAATGAGATTAATTATATATTGATAGAGATACTGTATAAATACAAATGTGTTTTTATTCTTCACAACACTATTTTAATACAATAAATGACTGTTTTTTCAAGAAATCAAGATTTAATAACAACGAAATAGAAATTAACATCAAAATTTAGCGAGTAAAATATAAATAAATAGGCTAATACATTATAAATTATTAAGTAATTTAAAAAGTCTTTTCGAATATAAAATTAATTCTTAACTTCTTTTCCATGAGTTTTTCCATGTTGGAATTATTATTCAGAAACATAATCCAAGATGTTTAAAATAAATAATTGATATTTTTTTAGAAGCATTACCACTTGAGGTAATATGAAACATCTACACTAATACATGTCAACCGATAGATAACATGTAATATAGACCCACTGTACAAACCTATAATGAACACGTCATCATCACTAAATATTGATTAAGACACAAACAAATTGAACATTTCAGCTGAGCAACGAGAACAAAATACAACGAAGTAATGGAAATTGCACGAGAATTAAACAGCTGGTTTTCCTCTCACATCCTTTATTTAGTTCTCTCTGTCTAAGTTTGTGTCTTTTTACAAAGTTTGTTTTACAACCGGATAAATGCACACATCTGGTCAAATACACTCATGAATAATTTGACGTATTTTTAAATTAATGTAATGGACCAGTGCTTTATTTTCAATAATGCCTTTTTATCCATTTGTCATTGGATTCTAAATTAGTCATCTACATGCATTAGCTACACTAGGAATAGGGCCTACTCTTTGGTTTTTTTTTTCAGCTGATGTAGAAATTGCAAGGGTACCCATTTGTTCTCCTTTTAGGGAATGACAGTAACTTGACTTGTAATTTCCGAAAATCTTGAAAAAACTTTAAATACAGGATGTAAACTTGATTCTCTAAACCAGTGAAAATGGCCAATCCCAATGTTGTTCGGTTTTTGGAGAGTTAACTCTGCGTATACCTGCCAACAATAACGCATTATGCGTGAGTCTCACGCATTGGAGCCTACAGTAGTTTGGACATCTCAAGCATAAATAATCTTTCTCATGCATAGACAGTTATTCAGTTTTTTTCTCATGCATGAAATAATATAGAGCAAAATACGGTATTTAAAATGGCCCGAAAACACTGATAATTTAGACCCAAAAATAGGCATATACCATTTTTTTTTTTTTGTCTGATCGAAATTGAGAATATGTGGCCCAGCACCGATGGTTGGGTTAGTCTTGCATTTTCGTGCCAAAAGAATTTGACAGGTTACTGTATTTGTTATTGCGGATAATATGCACATTAAAACTCCACAAAATGCAATTGTAGTGAAGAAAGTTTGACCATTTTCATTCATACATGTTATGCATTAAATGCATTCTATCATATAGGGACTGCATCCATTTATTCCTGGGTGGATAGAGACAACCGTAATAGCTTAACATGTTTTAACATCTGTATACCCTGTACAGTTGAACCTCCCTTAAGCGGACATTTTTTTCTGGACCTGAAGGTGTCCACTTCTGATAGAGGGCCAAAATTTTTAATTTATGTATACGCCATTTTTTCTCGCATTTCACGGCCTTTTCAACACAATTGGCCTCTCAAATGTCTAGAAACCGCATTGTATATTTTATTGAATATTGTTTATCATTTTTAAGATAAGTTCAGTAATACGATTCTCAGCCACTATAGAATAAAAACGATTTTGTACAGAAATTTGTATTCGTTGTACAGAAAAATCACTAAATTTTCCGGGATGTCTGCCTATGGAAAGTAAATTAACATACAAAAAACCCAAATTTTGAGACAAAAAGTGTCCGCGTCCGGTTACGGGAGGTATCCGCTTACGAAGGGTACCAAATACACTGATTAGATAGGAAGAACAAACGGGTCTTGTAATTAGTGTCCATTATGGGAGATGTCCACTTACGAGAGGTGTCCACACAGGGAGGTTCAACTGTAGCTTCAAATAAAAATTACAAGATTTCGAAACCAAAATACGGTAAAACAAAATATTTTAACTACCATTGTTTGTTTTGAATGACCATTTGTTTTGTTTTTTTTTTCCTGGACCAACAGTTTTTCTCCATCTTGTCAACAACTGACAATTATTTTAATTATTGCACCATCTTTCCACTTTATTTAAATGATACCATATGCTGTTTTTAAAAAATCACATTGCAAGTTATTGTTTATTGATAAATTTGGTTATAGATATGTTTGTAATGATATGAACATATTAATGTTACCCAAGACTGCAAAATACTTGTATATTTCAATAAATTTTATTTCCCATGTTTTAAAACTCAAAAAGTTAAAATTAGTTTAGTTCTCTTGAGCATAACAATGCATATAATTTCTTTTATTATCACCATGAGACTGATACTGTTGGAATAATCAAAACTTTGCAATTTACTTGAAGAAACTGTACTGCGACTTATCTTAATATTAAGACGATAACGTAAATATTATCCACAAATGTCACTTAATCATATAAAAAAGTGATTGCCACCTCTGTGCAGGACACGTTTGTAAGGAAAGTAAATGCTAAAGAAATAAGAAAATTTCAAATTTATTTTTATATTTTAGGGTGGGCAAGATGTTAGCTTAAGGTGGAAAGAGAAATTTTGACATCATATGATGTCACTACAGCCATTTTGGATTTTTTTCATCAAATCTGTTTTAAAGTACTTTTTACCAAGATCTGCCTAATGGATTAATTTATGGCCGGCCACACCCTAGAAATTTTCCACCCACCCTAAAGTTTATTTTAAGACCTTCCACCCAGCCTGCCATTCACCCTAAGCCTCTGAAAAAGATAAAAATACTGTTTTTAGTCATCATGCCACCCACCCTTACATTGTTACTGGCCCACCCTTGGATTTTTCTAGCTATCACTGAGTAAGAAACAACATTATCCAAAAAAATCATTTAAACTATATAGGGCGCATAAATTAACAGAGATTTTTTTGGTTTAATGTTTTTCTCCAAATGTTTTTAAAAAGTGTGACCCACTATCAGCGAAAGCTTGTAAGTAGCCACCTTCCGTAAGCAAACACTTTTCCATGACCCAGGGCTCTATACCTTTGGCACTGAACTCCTGAATGATACGTCTACTATAAATACCGGAAAACAACGCTTAAAAACCGTGCATTACGCCTTCAGCGCACGTAAATTCACTGCACACGTAAGCTATTAGCTTTCAGCGGCAGCACGGTGACTGTTGGCTGTTGGTGCGTGCCATTGGCTCACATGTGCGGCAGCCTTTACACACTTCCCAGGGTTTGTCAATAAAAACACTGCCCTCTATATAACTTAAAGTGGCAGAATCAACCCTTGCATAATATTTTAATATTGGTATACATGTAAAATAAAGCACCACTAGGTCAAAATAACAAATTTATTAATTTTTATTACTAGTTCTTGACTTTTTAAGAAATAAAGTATTTTAATAAACATTAAAACTGATGAAAAAGTAATGGCTTTGACTTCTATGTTAGATAGACAGTGTGAAAGGGGTATTATAAAGTTCTGTCAATCATAATAAATTATTTTATTTATATTTTAATCTCAACTACAATATGCAATAATATATTATTAACCAGTTTGTATAGGTCATCTGTCAATGCATAATATTATCTCTCTATACTCCAGTCAATTTATTTGATGATGATAGAAGTAATTTCTCATGGATGTTTTTAATCAAGGGGAGTAGAATTGAAGCGCCATTCGTAATCTCTTTTTGATTAATCATCCTTTCTCCTTTATTAGTTACCCTGTGCCATCAAATGAAATATACATTTGTTTTGGAAAATATTGGCTAGAGGAAATTTAATATTTTGGATGCTTCGATAGAAAATTTATAATAAAAGCTTTTTGTGTAATTAGTTTGTTGATGTTGTTTTGTTACATTGTAGGCATATTCTGAGTAGAATTGGCTTATTAATGGATACAATTAATTTGCTAAGTAGGTCCATATTTAGAGGTTTTTTCCTCTTTTATAGCTAACAATAGCTACTGCTTATAAGGATGGTGGATTTGAAATGATATTTTGGAGTTTATTAATCAATAGTTCAGTAGATACAAATTCTTGCAGGTTACATTTTAAATCCATCCTAACAAAACTCTGTTGCCCAAGGCCGATCGACCCACAATTTTAAAATAAGTGTTGGCCTTTTTTTAAATCTCATACCTACCTCAGGGATGTCACCACGCTGGACGGTGCAAGACGGCCCCGTCCGGTACTCCACTTTTTCGTCCGGCATTTCTAGGCTAGTGACCACCACTATTATTCCTAAGCATTTCCAGGCTAGCGACCACCACTATTATTTCTACCCTTAACAATTGTCAATTTCAATAAAATATGTGACTGATACTTCGAAAAACAATAGAAATCCTAGCCTTATTACTAAAACAAAAGATTACAGCTTTTGTTTTATGGTCACATAATGAAATAACTGCCCTTCTTTATTGTTCATCGCACGCTTGAACAGCATGAGTCATTGTGTGCATGTGGGTGGGTCACGGTTCATGAAAAAGGGGGCGCTGTTTGCCATCCGGCACTAAAAAAAGCTGGAGACATCCCTGCTACCATTTTTTTTTCTAAATACATAAAAGTATCCCAAAAATATAAAAAATACATCCAATTATTAGCAAAATTTAAGAATCACTTAAATTTATCCCAAAATTTTAATAAGTCCTATAGGAAGAAATAAAAATAGTTGTGTTATGAAAATACAGTAACAGGTGCTTACTGAAATAAGGGGAAAAATCAACTAAATTTTTAAATATGCTATGGTTGAGCAACAAACATTTTAGGCCTCATTTCTATTAAAATTATATAAAA
The DNA here is from genome assembly GCA_025631205.1 of Nesometra sesokonis. Classification (NCBI taxonomy): domain Eukaryota; kingdom Metazoa; phylum Echinodermata; class Crinoidea; order Comatulida; family Antedonidae; genus Nesometra; species Nesometra sesokonis. Next base: position 9,834 of record JAOTQE010085955.1, read on the forward strand.
AAACACAAACATCATTCTCATCCTTGAAAGTAATAATAGTCACTGCTAAGAATTTGTTTTTTAATAAATGGGTATTTTAAGTCAATGACCAGAGAGTTTGTACTTAATTTCAACTTTATTTTAAATTTATGAGAACATTAGCCTGCCATAACCCCTTATGAACCCACCTGATGTTCCCCCGCCAGTAGGGAGCCTTCTAAGTGCTTCACACAATCCTAGACATCAAATTTGCACCCCTGACCCTTGCTACAAGTATCGGTATTAAGCATTAATAATTCTATGTTGTCATAAATGTGAAGACTAATATGTCTGTGTTTGATTATGACATTTTTGTACAGTTAATCTTTAAAAGGTAATTTTGTACAGGTTTTCTTAGACATGCGAGCACGTCTATCTATAAGCTTCTCAGTGCAGAGGTGTGCAGAGGGGCCCAACAAGTGAGTGCCCTCCCTAATTTCTGAAGAAAACAAGGTAGCTTCTAAAAATTTAAAATATTTTAACTTTTTTATGTGTTTTTTTATGAGTACAATACTTTATTAAAAAGTAAATTTTAAAGTGAAAACATGGATACAAATCAAAATCAGTGACCAACCAGGCACTCTCCCTTTCCCTGTTTGTGGTTGCCCGCTATGTTCTCAAAGTACTCGTTGCCCAGTTGAGCGTTACTGAAAAATCTGCAACATCCCTACAGTTTATCTGTTTTTAATAGGCCATTTCACGGTTTCAACTGCGCATGTGCAGATTAAGGTCATGTAATAAAACGTCGCGCCGCATCGTTTTATTACCTGACCTTGGTAAGTTGTACTCTTGTTGCTGCTAATACTGTATTTTGATATCGTCAGAATACTATATTATAATCTACCCGATTCATTTATTTATTGTGGTTTTTTTTTATTTCACATGTTTAAGTATATTAGTAGTTACAGTAGATAATTTGTCTACACTGTAGTTGCAATATAATGACATTCTTTCACTAGCCCTTCTGAATTAAGAAACAATAAAACCCAGTTATCTTGAAAATATTACAGTGGTAGTCATATTGCAAGTTTTCACAGGGTACCAAGCAACCTTGTTTTGCCAGTATAATTCACTGTATACTGGTAGGCCTCTAATATCCACATGGATGATCAGAGGATTTTTAATTTCTGTAGTGATTGCTCTATATTGCATCATTCTGTAGGCTTAAACCAGGTATCATTGACTAGCACTCAAGGGCCCTACTGTAAAATACCCGCAGGTAGGCCTAAACCTGCAGGCACTATATGCCTTCCTTTATAGATTTAGTGCTACAAGTAGGTTTATGCCTATCCTTCCAGGGGTAGGCCTAAGCTTGCTGGTAAGACTAAACCCGGTAGGGTTAGGCCTATACATGCAGGGTAGGCCTGTATCTGGAGGGTAGGCATATGCCTATACTTGCAGGAGTAGACCTAAACCTACTTGTAGCACTAAACTTGCAGGGGTAGGCTTAAATCTGCAGGTAGACCTAGCAAAAAGGGAGGGGTTGTAAATTTATACTGATTAGGTTACCATAAATGTTGTTAATACTTTACATCTGCAAAAATACTCTTATGTTTTCCTGTTTTTTTAACACCTGAGAGAGTTCATTACATTCTGCACGGACAACGAACCTTTGTCACATCTTTGCAAATAAGCTTAACATTACTCAACACCTTATTTCTGTTCATTGTTACTTTTAAGTCGTATAAAAAATGTCCTTGTTAAGAATCAACTCTTGAATTTGTTTCATCATGCGGTAAATTTTTATGTGCTCATCAACAATCACCGCTTCGACTTAAACTTTATGGAGCTACCTCCATGATTTGACTATCGACTTTATTTTTACCATAAAAAATAATAATTTAAACATAAGAAAACAAATAACCAGTGCCGGATCTAGGATTTGGAAAGAGGGGGTGGGGTGGCTGGCAAGGTGCGTAGAGTGTCCCCCACTCAGGAAATATGAAGAATTATTTTTTAAAAGGGAACTGTTTGAGCACTTTATAGGTCTCTGGCCTTACTAATGCCAACATTAAATTTTTTTTCCTTATCGAGGGGGGTGGCTAGCCACCCTATTCACCCCTCTAGATCCATCACTGTTACCTAATGATACAATTGAAAATAGAGATTTTACCAACAAATAAGGTAATTTGCAATTCAATCTTGTATACAAAAATTACATGTACTTCATATTTATTGCATTTCATCGCTCATTTTGTGCTCTGCTATGATTGTTAAACAATAATTTTGTGGGCATTTTTAGTGCTTTTGCCATTTACCACAAACCTCCCCTTCACAACATCCACTGCCAAAAAAAAAGACTGGTGATACAGGCTCATAGCCAGGAGGTTCATGGGGTTCGTACGAACCCCTTTTTCAGCGAACCCCCCTTTGAAAAACGAACCCCCACCCTACCAATATCAAAATATCGAACCCTTTTTTCTATTTTCGCATCTGTCGTCAGTAAACTGCACTCATACTATTCTAAAATCATTATCCATATCAGTTATATTATAACTAATATGCCAAATACACACTATTAGAGTACAAATCAGCTCCGTCCTCCGGCCCCCACAGGGGCATTTCCCCTTGACCCCACCGGGACCCTCAAGCGAACCCCACTTTAGGGATACCTGGTTACGGGCCTGTGATAGATAACAAAGTAGGGACAGTGATGTTTAACAAGTACATTTTTATTCTATTTTGTTATTTTTCTATTTTGGTATTTTTATTGTTTAACAAAGTCAATTTAAATTTTAGCATTATGTTTACTATAACATACAATAATAATATAGTTTTTCATTTTAATTATGCTGTGCTTTGTTAAATTTTTAATTACTCGTAGGGTATGTATACATTTAAATATTGATTACATACATTCTACATGTGCATCTTCCAAACCTTGTATAGCAGTTGCATAGACTGGTTTCCCACTAGAGATGTTCAATTAGAACTGGTGGTAAAATTAAAAATGGTAGCAAATTAGTCGCTCTGCAAAGTTGAATAATTTGCATCCCGCAATTCTAGCATACAGTATTTCCCTTACCAATGTCATCATGATGGGTAGTTTAATAAAGAGGGCACTCAAAAAATACTCTAGGTAGGTTTGTATTCCAGTGCCATAATATGTAATAATGTTGTAAAATTTCTTAATCATTTTATTTCAGTAAGTAAATACAATAATACATTATATAGCATCCAAAATGCAGACAATCCCTCTTCACCTTCTCGGGATTTCAAGGTTTCTGTTAGAATTAAATTTTGAACAATGGTAGATGTTGCATACTCTTAAAGTGTGTCTAGGCCATCAACCTTTGCCATTCCAATCTTGTAGGTCTGGTCCCTGTGTTTGATTTCTAGGCTAGCTCTATACCAGGTGATAAATCACTCAGGTTTACTATTGTTTTGTACTTATTAGTAATACCAGGTGTTATGCGCTTCAATACAAACACACCTACAAGTTGATATTTCCCATCGGATTAGAGGACCAATGGCAGTTTCTTGATCGGTTTTGCAGCAACCCATAGTCATTGACCTACCACGTTGGTTTCCTACCACTTGTGGATCATGTGAAGCTGGGAATATGCTGGTTTCTTTTCACCCAGGAGTACAAAGGAGGACACAAAAATTGAGATATTCTCAAAATAATTATAGGACCAATGCAACTACTTGACTCATTTAGTAGCAATACTGACCTTTGACCTAAACATTTGGCTTCTACCTCTTGTGGATCATGTGAAACTTGAAATGTTTTTTTTCCACAAAGGGGTACAAATGAAGACAAATGTGCATTGGGATGTTCTCAAAAAATTTAAGATCACATAGGACCAATGCAATCACTTGATTGATTTAGCAGAAACACTAGTTAATTACCACATTGGTTTTCTACTATGGTATGCTGCAGTAATGCTTTAGTACTCGTCAGTTATTTCAACTAAGAGTACAAATAGCTACACAATACAAGTTAAGGTATCTTCCACTGGATTATAACCGGTTGCATTTTCAATTTGGTAGCATCATTAATGACTTATGACATTGGTTATCATGTTAAACTTGGAAGAAGAAGAAAAAGATAAATTACAAAATTTATGTTTGCGAATTTGGCCTTTATTTTGTTTTATTTTATGTCCCATTCAGCCGCGACTTTTCTCACCATACAGTATGGGATGAGAATTACATCATACTTTCTAAACTCTTTATGAAGCTTTCAGAGTGGCAATATTAAGTCATGTAAAAGAACCTAGTGTGTGTCTAGGATAGAACCTTTGATCTTGGGATTAAAAAGCAAGCTTTTTATCCATCAGGCTAAAATACCATTCCTTTTACTGAAAGAAATACCTAAGGCCATGAACTTAAAATGGAAAAAAATGTTTTTTTTTAATAATTGACATTTAAAAATTATCAATAGGATTCATGAAAAGTGTAAAAAATATTCAAAATAGGTATTAGTATTTTAATGAACTAACATTTTTATACATTTTATGATTTTGCATTCATAACTAATTGATGTTGTCTGCTTAATAGGTTTTTCATCCGTAACATAAATTTAATTGCTATTAATATTTAAAGATGACTGAAATATTGCAAATTTGCAATGAAATTGAACAGTTTCACTCTATATTCACAGGAGTTGGGTCTTTAAATTTTATAGCCCTAAACTTCTTAACCATGAATAATATTAATACTAGTTGAAATGACTCTTATTACATTATCCTTAGGGTGTTTATCGACATCTATAGATCATCTTTTACTTTATTTTGATTAATAAAACATACTTCCATATAGTTCAAGAATTTAAAAACCATTGTATATAAATTTGACCTGTTATTGCAAAGGTTGTAATCGACATGTGTCGCCCAAATGTTATTACTTGCAGGAGCAGACAAACTATTTGCGGAATCCAGCGCTACGGGACTATAACTTTGGAAATACTCTGTAAATTTAACTTCGGAATTCATGAAAATATGTTGCCACCTACCAGTGGAAATTTTAAAAAGATTTTATTTTTACCCCACCAGATGTGTGGCATATGTTCAATGATTCAGTTGAATAGCATAAAATCTGGTTTAGCCAAGAAGTATGTTAATATGTTTGCCAATAAATTTAAAATTGATTGTAAGATACCATACAGTACATCTTATTGAAAAATACAATGCATTTTAGGCATTGCTATGTAACCCAGAACCCATGTTTTGGGAGGTTTTTGTTATAAGACATCATTTAAAGGGTAAGTTCGGGTTTAAAATTTCTATGGCTAAATGTATAGAACAATTAGTTGTGATCATGCTGACAAAATTTTACAACATTTGGAAAATGAAATAATGAAAGACAACACTTTGAAAATTGAGTCACAACTCAAAAGTGGGTCTACTACTC
>JAOTQE010085966.1:0-15205 GCA_025631205.1 Nesometra sesokonis
ACTGTTAATTTCATGTTAATAGGTCTTGTCAATTTTGCTGAAAGCTCTTAACAAAAAGTGACAGAAAGAAAGAAGAAGAAAAAAAAAAAAGATCTCTTACAACAACAATAGCTGATCTGCTATGTAGCAGATCAGCTAATAAAAGAAACAAATCACCATGTAAGAATTTTATAGCATGGCAAGTTATGATGTAGAATGATGTAACATAGATTAACACATTCATGACTTGTTACACACAAATGCAAGAAAAGGGGGGTCACACTTTCCCACTCTGGGTGGGCGTGGTTGGAAATTTTTCTGACGAGCAAAAAAAAAAAACAGGGTCATCCCCCAATTTGGTGCCCTGGTACCCTGTTTTGGCCGTATTTTGGGTTTTTATGGTAGATTTTGGGCCCGGCGCAACTACCTTAATAGGGGGCACGCTCCCCCCTAAATCCGCGCCTGGCTCATTTAATATCACGCTGGGTAAATTTAACGAAATTGTATGAGTTAAAGTTATAGTAAATTACGCCACCGTTAATCCATACTTCCTAAGCCACGAGAGTTTAATTTAAAATTAATTACTACAAGTAAATCACATTTTATTATTTGAAATTTATTAGGGGGTCACACAGACCTTGTGACCCTCAAAATTTCACCAAGGGGGGTCACGTGACCCCCAGGACCCCCCCTTGGATCCGCCACTGATCAGTAACAGTAAAGTATCAGTATGGAATTGATGGCATATACTTACCACACCCAAGTTCATCACTAGAATCTCCACAGTCATCATCACCATCACATCGGTAGTTTTGACGAATACAGACGTTATTGCTGCAACTAAACTCATCCTCTTCACAGTCTTTATCTCCTATAAAACATTAATGCCAAGGTAATTACAATATGGAATAAAATAAAATTATTTGTTATTTAGATTTTGAACCTATCCTACCCCTTCAAAACTAAATCAGCTTGAGGTCATTATATTACAGGAACATTGTAGCCAAGTTTTGAGATATTCTGCTGAAATTGTGGCTTGTAGGCTGTTCACAGAACACAAATTTATGTGTTTTCGACGCTTTTCGAATGGGGAGATGCGCTTATTTTAAGCCAACTGGGAACTACCATAAAAAAGAATCAATCAATGATATCACATGTTTTTAATTAATTGTATAGGCTCAGAATAATGTCTCGACTCGGGTAATCTGGGAGCAAACATTGAACGTTATAGAACATACACACACGAGTGTATAGAAAACCAATCTTACACAATTTTTGACCAATGTACGCTCAAAACCTGTAAATTGTGGACAATGCTCAACCATTAAAAAAACTTATTAAAACAATAGGGGAACAATCATTTAGGGTTATCGCCATGCATTCTAAAATCAGGGATATCCAAATTTCGTGGTGTATCCCCTGTTTGTGGGTGTGTATTCTACCGAATTTCCCAGTTTGCACCCAAAATGCATGCATACATACACACACAAAAAAAAAACTGGGGAGAAAACATAACATCCTTCAACTTGTTGGTGAATACAATAATTGGATAGAATCTTTATAACCACTGTAAATACTTAAGCAAAATTTGTTACACATTTATTCCATTTCAAGTATTATTAGAAGTGGTGTGATTTCATAACAAAATTTAATAAAAAAAATATTCTTACCACACCCGACTTCATCATCTCCATGGTAACAGTCAGGAATACCATCACAAACATAAGCATCAGGAATGCAGTGACCAGAATCACACTGATGGAAGTTAATGGCACATACATGCTCATCTTTGAAATTAAAGAAAACCAAAGATGTTACAGAGGGAACGATCGATCACATTCTATTGTGCATGGAACGGCATCCGGGTTACCCAAATCGACCGCACTTAAGGTGGTCCACTATTCCAAGCATGTATTTTACTGTTCGCACAGCCCACCCGGAAAGTACGACATTCGACCATTACTCAAGAATATTCCAGTTACTATGCAATGCGCAGTCGTCCTCATACATCTGCCAGAAAAATTGTGCCCGGTGCACCGTTTTGAGAGTTCCATTCTAAATCAAGTAAACATTGTGTGTTCTCATTCTTGTGTTATTTATATTCTTTGCTTACAGCCAAAGATAATAATAGAGGGGAAGATCGACCAAAATCTATCCTGGCCGTAGAGGGTGTCCGGTGCGCCGTTTTGAGAGTTCTATTCAACCCATGTCATGTGTGCTCATTCTTGTGCTATTTATAGTCTTTGAGAGAATTCATTCAATTCAGATTAAATCTACTGTAGAAACTTGACTTTACATACTGTAAGGAATCAGAAGGGGTATGTAAATCCGAGGTTTTTAAAATTTTGAGGCTATGGTCTTTATATTCATTAGTATAGTATTTGGTTTTACTGTATGTGTTGCATTGTCAGCCCATATCCAGGACGGTCATTGAGTTATTTTTTGCATTCCGGCCACAACAGTACCAATAATGAAGAAAGTGAGATTTAACACCATCTAACATCATAAATTCCCTGGATTAACTGTAGAAAACAATTTAAAATAGACAAGATTCTCTAAAAATATGAAGATTTTCTATTTTTATGCTTTTTGTTGATTGTCGAGTTCAAAACTATGTTAATTCATGCATTTTTCACATCCTACGTGCTGGTCATTGGTATCACAATCGATAGAACATAGCACGTAGAATGCACATGGTGGCAGTCATGGCTGCGCGCATTTCTTTTCTATGCGCATTTCAGTTCCACGTCGTGACAATCGAAAGCTCACTATTCAACAATGTACCTCATAGGACTTTGTTCCACTGGCGGGGTAATGTCAAATGAAGCTAGTCATGGCAAAACCACCAAGTTGTCGCACAGGAAGTTATTGAGAAATAAGCAAATAAACAACAGGAAGTATAAACAAATATAAAGGATTTTTTGTGTATTTTGTCCAATAACGTCAGTTGTAGGTGTCTGATTTTGATAACTGAACCCTCATTTTAAAGCTTATGAAAAGTGTAATATGGCTGTAACAAAAACTCAATTTTCAATTTTCCTACAACTTGGTGGTTTTGCCACGACCTGCCTCAAATGCTGACATTATCAAAAGTTTTATTAAAGTATCACCTATTTATATTACATTCAAGGTAAATAATGTATAAATGTTTAAAATACTACTTACTGCATTTCAATTCATCTGATCCATCATCACAGTCATTCTCGATATCACATATTTTATACCAAGGAACACAATAACCAGATGAACATCTATGCTCCGTTTCACTGCATTCTCTAGGAGCTGAAATTACAAAAGTGTTTTATACAATATATATATAAATTATTAAGAAAGGTTCTTCTTTTGTAGATCTCTACAGCATCTTCTCAAGCTTACAGAAATCAGACTTGCTCACATCATTATGGCAAGGGGTCGTTCACAATTATCAACATTTTCACAAGTGTACAAACAATACACTTTACAAGACCCCACTCCCCCCAATAAAAGTGTACAAAGAAAAATGCTGATTTTTTCACATTATTTTCACTGTGTTCAGTTCCAAAGATTGCACATGATCTTACATAATGCAATACGCAAGATGGCTATCTCTCAATCATAAAGTGAAAGGCTGCCGTGAGAAAATTTGGCAGTTTGATGGGGTGCGCTAACTAACGGTCAGCGGGGAACGTTTCTAGCGAGAAACGAGAAGCCATGATCAGATGAGATGAGAGTGAGAATATGGATCAACATTTTTGGAAATTGGAAAGTGTATGCCAGGTATTGACCCCCTCCCCCCTAGCGTATGGTTTGTATGCTCATGAAAATGTTGATAATTGTCAAAGGTCCCCAACTTAAATCCATGATTTAAGACAGAGGCAACTGGAAAGCAGTTTCAACATTAGAATGCAAGAGTTAGGGACGTCAGTACAATATAAAAAACCTATTCCAATACTTACTACAACCAAGTTCATCTGAACGATCTCCACAATCATTATCATAGTCACATTTCCATCGTAGTGGGATGCATTTATCATTATTACAACGGAATTCTCCTGCATCACAAGTTCGACTTCCTAAAATAAAAACACAAATCTTCATTTAATTCATTACAAAATATTCATGTTTGTTTATTAAAATGGTTGCATTGCTGTTTTGGTTCCAATTGGATGGTCAATTTTTTTTTGTTAATAAACCATCCTATGTCTAGGCAACCACTCAGATTTCTCAGATAGGCCTAGTCTAGGTTTGGGTTGAGCTAAACAAGCTTAACCACACAAAACTCATTTAATTTCCACTTCAAATTGACAGAGACGCATCAATGTTTTGATATTTTCAATATATTAAAAATGTTTTACTTAGAATAAACAAAATTCCCACCCTGACTTTTTATTTATATGGATGGTCGGTAAAGGGTAATAAACAATTGTTTTTAGGCCTATGTTTCACACAATGTTTGAGTTTAATTTGACTATATAAAGTAAAGTGCCTTAAATGTTTGCATGTAGTTTCAAAACAGAAGCTGATCTTACCGCATAAACTAGAATATTCATCCGATCCACTACCACGGCAATTGACTACCCCATCACATACAGAATACTCAGGAATACAACGGTAATTATCTAGACATGAAAACCATCCAGTTGGGCAGGTTACCGCCTCTATAAATAAAAATATTACCAACAAATAAATATAAAGCTCAGATGTCATTAAAAAATCATAGAATAATAGTTAAGTTAACCCTTATGCCATTTTATTTTTTCTAGGATTTTAGTCCCCGAGGGAAAAAAAAGCTGGAATTTTATGGACAAACTTTCATTCCTGATGATGACATAATTTATGTTGAAATATAGAATCAAGTTGATGTGTATCTCATTGCTTGGAGTATGCACTATACTTTCTTACTTGAAGTTGATTACTGGACCTTTCGGATAATGGATTACGTGAAACTTGTACAAAAGCTCCATTTTTTTGTCGGGCGAGCAATTATTGACCTCTAAAATAATTTCTACATTTCCGACCGGAGTGAATTATACATCAAAGTATGCAGGGGACTTCAGAGAAAAAGTCATGAAGTTAGAATGTGGATTTCCAACCGGTCTAGATGCACCTTGAAAAAAAAAACAATAGGAGCCCAAATGGAATTTGGGTGAAAAAAATATTATATATAAAATAAAAATTAAAGGATAATTAGAATAAGTAAAAGTTTAACATACGACAAACACTGAGAGGTTCATCACTATGATCACCACAATCATTATCAAGATCACAGTACCATGCCTCTGGTATGCAGAACCCATTGTCACACTGGAAATATCCGGGGGAACATTCCCAGTCATCTAGTGAAAAATGGATAAAAAATAATAAATTATCAATCATTATCAAGATCACAGTACCATGCCTCTGGTATGCAGAATTCATTGTCACACTGGAAAAATCCAGGGGGAAATTCCCAGTCACCAGAGAATGACTAAAAGAGTGGAAAATGGATAAAATTAAAACAAGATTATTACAATTATTATAAAATCATTACAATAGTAATACAATTACAATATCATTGCATTATTACAATTGTTACAATATTACAGTATGACAATTGTTACAACATTATTACAGTATTATTGCAATATTATTATAATTGTTACAATATTATTACACTATTATTACAATATTATTACAATAATATTACAATATAAGTATAGTATTATTTTTTCAACATATTGAGTGTTGAAAAATGTCCTAAACTTATTATAATTTATGTTACATGTGCAGTAGTCAGTAATACTTATAACTTTCTATTTATTGGAATTACTGTAATATTTATAATAGGTAAAAAAGGAAATCTTACTGCATGTTACAGAATGCTCATCGGAACCATCAGCACAGTGTTCTCTTTGTTGACAAACTCTTCGCTCATCAATACATTGACCATTATTACAACGAAACTCCCATGGATTACACTCAGCAGTCGCTATAATCAACAACAATAATAATGTATTAATAAAAAAAGCTCATAAACCTAAAACCAGACTATGGTCATGATGATGTCACATCATGACCATACATAGAGTTATCATTACCATATATGGGTATAATAACATTTTTTTGTCAAATAAATTTGATCGTCTGGATTGAGCTTAAAGATTACAATGTGAAAATAACATTAATAATAACATTAATAATACTCTGGATGCAGTCATCCCTAAGCGTAGTAATCTCAATTTGTTCTTGTCTTCTTAAATGTTCTTTAAAGAAATAAAATTCCTAAAGTTTTCTTACCAGAAATCATGCCCACAAGAACAAACTGCATAGTGATATACTTAATAGAAAGAGCTGGTAAAGATTACAAATATATGACACTTATGGCTGAAGTTTTCTTAATGGAAATCATACAAACAAAAAAAATATGCTTGTGCAATTTCCACAAATGCACTATGCCACATTGGAAGTACTAGGCCACCGGCTGTAGCTCAAAAGAATGCTACAAACAAAACCCCGTTTCAAGGAAAAGCAGGCTACTTTTTGAGAACTGAAACGTGTTAACAAAAATATAAGAAGTTTCACCATCATATTCACTTACATTTTTAGGAATTTAAGTCTGAAATCCTATAAAATAATTATTCCCAAACTTTACTGCAACACAGCAAATGCTGTCACATGTTCATTTTAAGCCAATCATGTGCGAGTTCAAACAGGTCACAGTAGGGGAGGTCCCATTACAGTATACTGTAAACATTTTTTGCGGAAGAAGTTAATGATTGTTTGTCTAAAAATACGTAATATTGATTCGTTGTAAGCCGTATTTGATTAAAAGCAGAATCACCCCAAGCAGTTAACTAATATTGTTAATGTCAAGAAGCACAATTCAACGCTTAAACCGATTATTTACGTCGGCAAGTACAACAGTCCCCGCTCTCATCGAGAGTAACGTACGCGGCGTACGATTATTTGTTTCTGAACTAGCCGGTGATTAGCGCAAGTCAGTAATCCGGAGTGCAACTTGTACTTCCTGTAAACCCTGGATTAGCGTAAGCTATGGAGGTACACCTTGTACATCTGACTGTGTTTGTCCTTGTGTTACACGTTTACAAATAACAATTTGCAATCGCTGTACATTGCCCAATCAATTATGGATCATGGGCCATAGAAAAGCTCACAAGCGGCAATTTTAAAATTGTTTATGACTTGCACTACGCCTTGTGTCCGAACACCTTGGTTGTTACTCTGCAGATTAGCTGGCGCCTTGCTTATGCTAAGTTCGGCTTAAGCCATGAATCTGAACATACCCTTAGGCAATTTGACTGTAATTAAATGCTAGCTAAAGCCTGTTTTCCTGTCGATCGTTAATCCAAAAAACGGCGAATTGAATCAAAGCAGTTTTCTCACGCTAGAAGGATGCTAAATTAGCTCAGTCGCTTTTACATTGGTTGGAACATTAGTGAGATCATCTTAAGTACAGGTCTTAGAGGAACCATGCAGGGTTTTCATTAGTGATTACAATTGAACCTCCCTATGCGGACACCTCTCGTAAGCGGACACCTCAAATAACGGACACTAATTCAAAGACCCGTTTGTTCTTCCTATCTAATCAGTGCATTTGGTGCCTCTTGTCAGCGGACACCTCCCGTAAACGGACATTGGAGACTTTTGTCTTAAAATTTTAATTTTTTGTATGATTTTTTCCTCCCATAAGCGGACATCCCAGAAAATTTAGTGATTTTTCTCTACAATGAATACAAATTTCTATATGAAATCGTCCTTATACTGTAATGGCTGAGAATCATGTTACTGAACCAATCTTATAATCAATATTTAATAAAATATAGAAAGCAGTGTCTATAAATTTGAGAGGCCATTTGTATTGAGAAGACCATGAAATGTGGGATGTAAGGACGCATACAAAATTTTACAACTTTGGCCCTCTATCGGTTGAAATTCTCATAAGCGGACACCTCCCGTAAGTAGACACTTTTTTGGACCTGAGGGTGCTTCCGGGGAGGTTCAACTGTAGATCTGCAATGGGACCAGGTTTATCTAACACTATTATGTTTTTTTAATGACATTTTACTCACAACAATGACTTTCATCTGATGAATCCCCACAATCATCATCACCATCACATAAATAGACAGCAAATGTACATGCTCCGTTATCACACTGAAATTGGCCAGGAGTACACGATCTATGGGCTGAAATAAAAAAAAACAACCATTATTATCGTCACCATGTACAGTGTACATGGCCTATGGGCTGAAATAAAAAAAAGCAATTATCATCTTCACCATCATATAGGAAGCAAAGTTATCACACTGAAATTGGCCACGAGTACATGATCTTTGGGCTGAAATAAAAACAAAACAACCATTCGTTCACATGTTCGCAGTTCACCAACCACTGTGGTGGTAAACTACAAAATAATGTAGGCTACAGTGATATTCTGATACATTTATACACTGGTTTGGACATGAACTTGCATCATGTCACCTTGAATGAAAGATGGCATTAAAAGTTCATTTGAGGCATAACACGGCAAAACCACTGAGTTGTAGGAAAATTGAAAATTGAGTTATTGTTAAAACTATAATAGGCTTTTCACAGCTTTAAAATGAGAGGTCAATTATCAAAATCAGACATCTATAAGTGAAGCTATTGGACAAAATAGACACAAAATTCCATATGTATTTGTTTATATTTCCTGTTGATTATTTGTTTATTTTTGAATAACTTCATGTGCGACAACTTGGTGGTTTTGCCATGACTAGCCTTATTTGTTTTTTTTTTTAATACTCAACACAGAGGCACTTCCATAAAGCACAGCCTTAATAACAAGGTGCCTCAAAAAAGTCCAGAGTTACAAAAACAAAAAACTTACGACAATCATCATATTCATCAGATCCATCATGGCAATCCAATTGACCATCACAAACCCAGTATGAAGGGATGCACTTATCATCATCTTCACATTTAAATTGCTGATTTGTACACTGAGCATCACATGTTCTCAAATCGGCATTTATTTCAAAATTATTTGGACATCCACATGTGTAGGTTGGAAAACCAGGTACGGTAGCTGGTGCTAGTAAACACAGATGGCTGCAGCCTCCATTGTTATTTGCACATGGGTTAGGTATACCTTGTAAGAAAAGTACACAGTGTAAAAAGTATAAAGATCATATGGTTTGCATTTAAGAAATTTTTTTAAGCAACAATAATGATATTGATAATAATTTAAATAAACATTCCTATTTTTCTTAACAAGTAGTGTCATTTTCCATGTATGCCTCTACAATATGGTACGTTTTTAACTTTTATTTACTGTAAGTAATACATTCCAGAGATGATGTCCTAATATTATAAAAAGCTCTATATCCAAATGAGTTGTGTAAAAAATGGCTGATGCAGTAATAACTAATTTGCTACTTTGTTTTTAAATACATAAATGAATTGTTACATATTTTAATCAATGTCACCGATGAATGCTTGGGTTGCTATTGCTATTGTGGAAGTGAAATGTCTGATTGGACTGAAGGACATGTCCAGAATCTAACCAATCAAATTGCGTTATGGTTTAGTGCTGTTGCTGCAGGTATGACGAAATTGCACCCCCAATCTTTTGTAAAAGTTTGTGATTTATCAATAAATCGAAGTAAATTTAATCGAAATATAAAGACAATTGACAATGTAAAATATATGTTACATACAATACATAAATGATTTTTATGAAAAATGAATGTTAAAAGTACAATAATTATAAATAAAAAAATATTATTATTTAATTCAAATGTTTGTGACAAAGGCTGACGACCATCAATGGTAGGTGCCTACAAGGGATTGCGATTCTACAGTGTTAAGTTCAATATGTAGACGTAAATTAGAAATCTATGAGGCGCCTACATGAGATAGCAATTCTACAGTGTTAAGTTCACTATCTAGCCATAAATAATAAATCTATGAGGCGCCTACATGGGATTACAATTCTACAGTGTTAAGTTTACTATCTAGTCGTAAATAATAAATCTATGAGTAAAACTTACTTGTATCTTGCCGTAGAGGGTGTACTACATGTATGTCAAAAGGTCGGTGAATTGTTGTCAACAGGACCTCAGCACCTAGCCCACTTAGTTTATTGGCTCTGTTAACAGTCTTCAAGTTCCAATCAGTCCAGTATATATAGTCTTCAAAAACAGTAACAGCAAATGGGTGGCCAACTCCCTCATCAAGAAGCAGGGTAATCCCGGTTCCATCCAAATTTGAATACCTATGGAGAGTAATTAATTTCATTACAAACTTCATCTAAGGGCCCGTTCGTACTGGTTGAAATTTACCGCTTATTTTTTGCTACTCTTGCCTCTAGCTATAAAATTTGGTGGACAAAAAGTCCACCAAATTTATAGGTAAACTCGGAAGTAATCCAATTACGCTCTGCCAAAAGGGTATAATCAAATTTAGTTTAGCAAACCCCATCGAGTATTTAAACGGAGATTTTTTTTTTCAAAAGTT
Organism: Nesometra sesokonis; assembly: GCA_025631205.1. Classification (NCBI taxonomy): domain Eukaryota; kingdom Metazoa; phylum Echinodermata; class Crinoidea; order Comatulida; family Antedonidae; genus Nesometra; species Nesometra sesokonis. The sequence continues at coordinate 10,456 of JAOTQE010085966.1, forward strand.
GTTTTATTCCAAAAACATACAGTTTAAAAATTCAATTTTCATACTACATTAACAATTTTCAGATATGATAAAAAATGTTTTAAAAATACAATTTATAATGACCCTGCTTAGCCAATGTATACTGATAAGCAATTTTCACATACAGTTTTCTCAAAACTTACAATTTAAATGTTTGAACTATGTTTGTTTATAACTTCGCAAGAAAAAATTGTATGAAATTGATGTTTTTAAGGATAATATAATGTGTTCAATTTTTCAACTTATGTCTCCTTTGGCTTGGCTCTGTCTCATCTAAAACTCTTCATTTCAATTTTGTACTTATTCAATATCATAATAATACATGAAACAGAAATACGGAGAAGATATAAATGAGCTTTGAATTTGTTAAGTAGTTCATTATAAGTAGAAAATAAAGATAAAAAAATTATTAACATTAAAACAACCGGTGGCTCAATTTACCCTTTCACTGCATGGTATTAACCCCACCACTCTTTGGAGCAACTTTTGAGGAAACGAGGTGAAGATACATAAAATGGGTAAATATATTGAAGGTTTGAATTATATTCATAATCTTATAATAAACCAGTATCACATATCGACATTTGTTGGCAGAATCATGAAAATATAGCATTTTAAGGTACACTAAACTATACAAGGGTGCATGGAGGGCAGGCAAAATATGTTTTTAAGAATGAAAAGTATCTTAAATTTCATTTATAATGTATAGAGGGCATGTGAAGCATAATCAAAATATTTGGAAAGAATTATTTTTCATGCCTCCGTTAGTAGGAATACGAGTAGAACACAGTTCAATGGCATCTGATTACCCAATTAGTACTGAGGAAATGTAGTGAAATGGTTTAAAAATGTAATTAGATTGAGATAATCAAAAGAAAACAATAAATGCTGAGATCCGATTAACAATGTTCATCTGTTTTGAAGATAAAATATTCTAAAATATCAATTTTTGGCAGAGCCAAGAAAAAAGAAGAATAAGTTGGAAAATTTGAAATTGAACTATCTATAAATAATGAAAACTACCACATTATTATCTTTACTATTGAAAGAATTCTCATACGATGTTTCCTTGCGAAGTTAGGAACAAAGTTCATACAGTTTTAAATGGATGTACATGAAATTTTGTACACATAAATTAGACACCATTTCCAACAAACGTTTATTGACATTCTTTAAAGTTACACCTCAGGGTGTTCCCTAGACTCACAAATCCAAAACTTTGTTTCACCATGGACCAGTAAAATATACCAAGAACTCTAAAATAGAACTGGTATCACATGCTTTAGTGACACGGTCGGTTAAGACATCATTTAACACAACCATTCTAATAAGGTGAAGGTCGTGAGTTTGATTTCTATTGTAGGCAACATAATAACTAACATTTTTAAAATTTAAAATCTATTCATTCTTTTTCAATTTTAGAAAAAATTGAGTGTATATGCATGTACATTATAAATATTTAAAATGGATTTAGCTAAATTTCTCTTCTAAACTGCCTTTGTTAAAACTAAAAAAAAATTTCTTAGAATTTTAAGGTGCTATATTCCACTAGCGGTAGTTAACAGAAGACTGCTTTTATACCCAAAATCGCAGAGTAAGGGTGGACCTGGTAAGCGGTCGCGCTTGTTTTAAATTAAAAGGTCAACCTTTTTCATGTTTCTGCCTATAACTTATCCCTTCTCTGGATTGGCTCAGTCATATTTTGACCAAAAAAAAATTGTAAGTTAGGTCAGATTAATTTTTTGTTGTATTTTTTTAAATTAGAAATTTTACTAAAATAATGAGGTAGTTACACAATGTGATCGAGGTGTGCATCCGCCCAGTAGAGTTTATCAGTTGCAAAACAAATTGTAAGACCATTTGGCCAACCAACAAGATCATCGTGAAACTCAACAGCACCACTTCCATCCATACCAGATCTTCCAATGTATGGCCTTAATCCCCAGTCTGACCAGTATAGGTATCTGTTAGGCAGTAAAAATATTAGTGACCAACACATATTTGTTCAAAATTTACTACTAGACTATATAATTATCAGTCTTCATCATCTTCAGCATCACCACCATCATAATAAACATCTTCAACACCACCCCCACCATAAATATCATCATCATAATGATCATTACTATAAATATCATCATGATCATTATCTTCATCATGATCATCATGATCATGATCATGATGATCATCATTATCATCATCATCACTACCACAATTATCACTATCATCAACATTGGTGCTGAGACCATCAAACGTCTTCAGTATAACTGTCATCATATGTATCTTCATCATCAACATCATCGTCAAAATTACCATCATCGTTGTTGCTGCCGCCACTGCCCCGCTGTCGCCCCCCACCGCCGTCGTCGTCATCATCATCGTCCTGTTGATAATCATCATCATCATCATTATCACCATCAGCCCTGCATAATAATTTTCAACATCTGCAATATCATCAACACCACCATCGCCATTACTGCAGTCATTGTAAACAATATGCTATCAGAATAAACAATAAGTCTCAATTAATCGGCTTTTGTCTTTGCATAATTTACTCACCCATTTCTTGGATCTACAGTTATTCCCCGGGGATCAAACAAGTTATCTCGTATAAGGGTTTTTCTAGATGTTCCATCCATATTAGCAACATCAATTCTATCTAAACCACGATCTGTCCAATACAACTTCCTGTATAAAAAAAAACAATATTTACAATTATCATTTAATTCTGCAGGTATAACCGGTCCATATTACTATTACAAAATGTAGTATGTAGTATTGAGCCTCAAGAGTAATATCCAACCCCAAGCTGCTATCACTTAATTTCAACAAAATTTTTTTATTCAGAATTTTGATTTGCATAGGCCTATGTTGCAGATGAAATTGTAACTTCCATAACAGTGAACACAAAACTTGTCCTAAGCCTAGTATCAACCACTGAGTGTTGGCATTCCCCAAATTTGACTCCTATGTGGCAGATGAAATTGTGACCTGTATGAATGCTAAACTAGGCCTAAACCTAGAACCAACCACTGAATGTTAGCATCGCCACCCCTCCTCTCTCTTGATCTTAACATGCTGCTGCAAGTTAAAAACAACAAAACCTATGGAAATGACACCCCCTGAAATACTGCCTTAATTTGTTGCATTAAGTACATGTAGATTTTCAAAAAAAGTACAGATTTCTGGCAACACTACCTTACAATACTACACAGCCCCAAACTTGTTTTGATTTCTACATATGTGCCAATACCTTCTCTGTCTACACACAAAAAAATTATTGGCCTGGCAGTATTACCTTGGAGTTTATTGTAAGTTTAAAAAACATGTTTTTTAACGAAAAAGATAGTATATGCTAACACTCCAATTTTAAAATAATGGTATCAACCAAACGATGCGTGTTGCAAAGGTTATGACCTTGTTTCTAAAAAGCAAACATCATGTATCATACGAAAAATCATGATTGGTTATATTTGTTTTCTTAATAACTATGTGGAATTTCCTCAAAATTTGTCATATTTAGCTTCTGAAAATCAGTAAAATGTGAAAAAAATACGAAAAATCAGTTACTTGGCCGTAACCATGGCAACCAAGCATGAGCGATGAAATAAGTGTGTAAATTAAAAGTTCCAACCTAAGACCTTTTTATACACAAAGTTTTAAGAAAATTAATTTTTTTAGATCTGCCAACTTTTTTCCATATTGGTCGACTTTTATGGAAAACCTCTCTTAAGGGTTTATTTTAAATAATGGCTGTATTTTCATATGTACAGTATACAGTACTTTGTAGAGCATTACTGACAATATCATTTGTAGTATCTTTTGATATGGTAGTTTTTATAGGTTTAACCCTGTTAACTACGTTTATCTACCTTGCCACTACCATTAACTACCATGTTAACAGAGTTAATTTTTTCAAGTGTGTAAAACGTCTATAAAACGGTAAATTACCTCCCAATCCAGTCAATAGCTAAGCCCTCGCCTTCAACAAGGTCATGTGAAATGATTGTTTGCCGTGCTGAACCATCTAACTTAGAACGGATGATTTTGTGATCTAAATAGTCTATACTATACACCAGTTCACGACCCAAATCAAAATCAGTAGCAGCAACTAGGTAGAACTCATCAGATACGATACTATAGTCACCTCCAGTTAGATCGGCACGTCGAATGTAATTTCTATTGCTGAATAGAAGGTATGGATCTGTATCTAAAATTTGGAAAAAATGTTCACAAAAGAATAAGTATATGATACGAATAACTTTTATTACAATCTGAATTTGAAGTTTAATGAACAGGACTATAAAAATATAAATATATAAAGATAAGCCTACAATTTATCATTTATACTGAATAAACAAAATGCAATATGCACAGGATAAAATAAAAATCATTACCGTAAATTTATTAAAAGCAAAAACATTAAAAACAAAAAAATTTCAGAATGGTCCTTTCTAAATTTGATGATACAATTTTCCATTGTTTAAATTTGTCACAAACACACCAAAAAAGATTAAATCGTCTTAGAATATCAACCATTATATAATGTCAATGGAACCGGTCAGTATCATCATCAAAAAAACATCTTAGAGGTGTATTCCTTTCAAAATTTATTAAAATTAAAATTTAAGTTTCTTTAGTTATTTTTTTTTAATTTGTATTATTTTTTTTATTTCAATTTTTTGATCTCCTATATTTATGTCATTATTTTACTTATTACTTATAAACATTA
>JAOTQE010085977.1:0-15204 GCA_025631205.1 Nesometra sesokonis
AAGTTGAAAAGTGTTCCTACATATAAATATATTATGAATATTAATAAGTTATAGAAAGATAAATTAATTCAATCTCTAATAGTTTTCAACACACAATCCACTTTTTTGTCTTCAGTGAAATTTTATAATTGTGTAAGCAATGTTTTTTATTTTTAGGACAATTTGTTAGTTTTGAAGCGATCTTAATTTTAGAACAAGTTTATGATAGAAAGATAAATCCATTTATGCAGTATTTCTTTTTAAGGTTCCATTAATCTACTTTCTGTGTCCATTGTCATTTTGTAATTTTGTTTAAATTTAAAATTTATAATGGAAGTTTTAAAATGATTAAAGCAATCATGATTATGTACTATGAAAACAAATTATTGAAAGAAATATAAATTCCTTTATACATTATTTCATTTAATGATTTCCGTCACTCCATCATCGTTTGTTTTTATCTGTCACCAATGAAAATTATCTAATTGTGTAGACCACAAATATTTGTCTGACCAAATACCTCAAACTTATTATCCACATATACTTGTCTAGAATAATTACCAAAAGGACATGCTTGAATAATCAATGACCCGACCAATTAGTTGTCTTAAGGAACTTACTCAATGGTATCACCGAATTCATGACATCACAATTTCAGTCTACTCGAATTACCCAATAATAAGATATTTCTAAATTTATCTCACAAAGCTAAGAGCTGCTAAGACCATTTTTGGCAAGTGTAATGTCAGGACGATTTACTTGAGAGCTTTTAGGAGTTCTATATTTACAAAAAAAGAACATGCGTCGGTATGTAACTCGAATCTGTGACAGGTTTGGGTGAAGTAATAAAAATCTGTCGTAGAATATTCCAAAGTCTTGATTTGGTTCGTGGTGCTCACTGCCTCAACATCGTTTCTCAACGGAACTCCTCCAGTACTTTAGTATTGCCATCATTTATTATATGTCTTTCATCACTGTGTTTGTTGAAGTCAACTCCAGTGTTTTATCTTGGAAATACTAACAAACCACATTTAAGGAATTATATATATTTTACTGTGACCAAACTGTTATACGTCAATTTCAACTATGTATGGTGGAGGAGATGATTATTTTTTGAAGCGGCGTATGGTATAAGTAATTTTTTTAACAAAATTCATAGTTAGAAATTTAGTTCTAAATAGAATTATGTTACATTTAAAATTCATACTTAATTCCGATGATTCTAGAAAGAATTTTTTACAAATCGGTTTGATTTTTTTCTAAAAACTAAGATCAGAGCTTGTAGAATTTTGCAAAAAAAAATCCGCAAACGCGCTGAGTTTAAAATGGGTACCTTTCACCAAGACAATTTGTAACATTGAGCAAGGTTAAGTTTTATCATTGTTCACACTTGGATTATTTGGCATGTTTAGTTTTACCACAAATTATTGTAAAAATTGTAAAATCCTGGCCAGTTTTCCTGGGCAGGTGGGACTCGGTTAAACTAACTGCTAGGCACACGTAAGTTTCCTTTTCTCCATGGTTAGATAAACTTCCTGTGTTGTTTACACTGGAAAAACCTTTTATGGTAAAACTAGCCAGCATGTTGATTAGTTTTACCAAAAAAAAAGTCCAATGCGATTGTGACTTAATTTATCAGTTAGTGTAGTGGCGCAGTAGCTTGGTGGTTGACTTGCTTACCTAGCAATCCTGATGTCCTGGGTTCAATCCTGACCAACCGATAAGATTAGTCCCACACCAACAATGACACTGCCTAACCTCGTAATGAATCTAACTTTCCTAAAAGTTTCAGTTAAACCACAACCAAATATAAACTGGTATTTAGTAAACTTTATCCATCAAGATTACAAACTTTGTATTTTTTTCATATAAGCAAATCTTCAATAAATTAAAACCTATTAAACTTTCTTTAAAACTGTTTGGTTTACGATAAGTTTTAAGAATGTACTTTACTCAATTACTCTTTTCAAATTATCAAATAATTACTGAAAATATAAATTCCCTGATTTTAGATGATTTAATTTGATTTTAAATTAGTTAAACATATTACAACCTAGCAGAATTAATTAATTTTTTTTAATTATTGTAAACTCATTTAATGTTTTTAAATTAAAAAACAGTTATTGAATGTAAAAATTCCCTGATTTTAAATAAAATTTAAATTGATTTTAAATTGGTTTAAAACATATTACATTGAAAATTTAATTTAAAATTATTTGAATTATGATAAACTTTAAGAATTTAATTTACTCATGTACTTTTAAAATTGCAAAATTTGAATAGGCCTATAAAAAATGGCTTGAATTTATATAAAATCCAAAGAGGTCATCTTTTATTTTAAGATCATATTTCTAATGATATAAATTCTGTGTTTTATAAATTAATTGTTTGAAGCGAGGCTATCATGTACAAATTGGAGGAAATTAAGGATCAAATATTTGTTTAAATTTCTTTAAATGATTTTTAAACATATTACAATATTTACAGTCATTACCAATTAATATTTCTGGCATAAATTATAAATGTTTATTAATTAAAGTTCAACTATTTGCAAGGTCACATTAGAGGAAATTTAAGATGGGATATTTATTGCCTGATGTTATCGTTGACATTTTATCATTGCATTCTTGTAATGCTTTTGACCAATGTTTTGAAGAGTTCTCTGTTGGTTTACTTTTTCATATCCTGTTCTCGTCAAAGCATTCCTTTCTCAGCTGTTGTCTGCTGACATACATCTAGATGCTTTTCTTATCTTTATTCAAGTTATTATCTCTAAGATGTTTTGATAAACTGTAAAAATAGGAAGCCTTTTGTGGAATTCGTTAATACTATTTTTTGAAACTTAGTAATTGATAATTATACTGTTTAATTAATCAAAGATTGATCTAAGCCATGCCTACTTATTGATAAACATACAAATTAATTAATTTTCGTAGTCTTACTTTATAAATAAATAGGAAAGTATAATACATACTCCAAGCAGTGAGATACACGCCATCATTGGGGATTCAATATTTCAACATAAATTTTGTCGTCATCATGAATGATTCATTGTTGATGATGACGTAATTTATGTTGAAATATTGAATCCATTCCTGATGACATAGTTTGTTGCCTGGAATATGCATTATACTTTCTTGAAATTGATTATTGGGCCTTTTGGATAAAGAAAATTATTTATTAACTATATTTATCCTACGAGAAATATACCAAATAATAATTATATTAATTTCATTTAATTAATATAACTGTATAACTTTTAATATTATTTTTAAATATTATTACAATCTAATAATTTTAAAATTACTGGTATAATTAATTGTATCTTTTACATCACTATCAATTCTTCACTTCCTCTCTCCTAAAACCTAACTGTTCAGTCAACCGTGTATAGCCAATCAGATCCTCATAAACTATGTTACCATGGTAATTCTGAAAGACTGCCAAACAGCCAATCAGAAACAACATGAGTTGCCAACTTTCTGACCAATCACAGTTTGATATGCCAGGTATCTGTTTTGTGAAGGTTGTAACATCTTTTAGCAGACTATCAAATGTTAATGACCTATTTTGACCTAGATGTCAAACTAATTTGTGAATGATTATTAGAAGGAATTCATTGGTACAAAGTTAACTACTGTTTTAATGGCAGCTGTATGCTTGGCAAATGCTTCATCCCTTCAATTTTAAATTTATCAATGCAAGAGTAGTAAAGTCAAATAGAATAACATTAACTCACATTTTTCCTTTATTTACTAAATTACAGTGGTAATAATTAAAGATATTATTTTACTCCGTAAGATTTAGTTTTATTCTTGAAATCAATTTTAAATTTATCAGTGCAGGAGTAGTAAAGTCAAATAAAATAACATTAACTAACACTTTTTTTTTTATTATTATACTAAATTGCAGTGGTAATAATTAAATATATATTATTTTACTTCATAAGACCTAGTTTCATTAAAATTGTTTGAAAGTAACTTAATTTACTATTTGAGAAATTTTAATTATGTAAATGAATAAATCCTGCCTTCATTTTATTCATGTTCAACTATTTAATTCATAATTTTCTTAAAATATTTGATTAATGGACTAAATTATAAGGATCTTATCAAAATACCTAAACCTACCTTAATTAGATAATATTTATCAGAAAATATTAGTACACAGTACTCTATAAATATTTGATTTTTTTTTATTATAATATAATGATGTAGATAATTTAATTGAAAATATTTAACTGAAAAACTAAATTATTAGGAGAGACATTTTAGTATGAAAATAAACACTACTGTAATTGTACTTTGTATCAGAACCTAAGAATAATTATACAGTCTCTATAAATACTTCGCTATGTAATTCATAATTTAATTGAAAGTATATAATTTCTTGATTGAGAATATTAATAGGGAAATTTTAATGCATACTGTATATCCTACCTTAATTGATTGTCTACCCTGTGTTTGGCCTAAAATATTGTTGTTATTATATTAAGCGTTGATTTTAAGGTACACAATTTATTATTGTTCTAAAAAATACAAATATAAAAAAATGATAAACCTACCTCTATTGAAAATTTATAGTTTACTCATGATATAACACAATTGACTGTGCCAATGAAATATTTGATTAGGCCTACATTGCAGGGGTAGATCCAAAATTGTGATTTAGGAGTGCTTAAATCCCAATTTTGCTTTTGGCAAGCACAAAAAACTGCTTTCATGTCCGACCTAGTTTCTGGGAGGTCCTTATATATTATATACGGCCGCTGTGCATCTACTTTTATTAATTCATTCTCACTTAAACCACAAACAAAAATTTTAGGTCAATTTTAGGGGGGATTAAGCCTGTTAAGTTCCCTCCCCCTCTTAAATCCGCCACTGCATTGATATAAATTACAAGAAGTGACTAACGTTATTAATTTCTATCACCTTAAAAGTGTTCTTATGTTATTTAGAGAATGTGAGTCTATCTCAACTTTGGTGATAGTATGTTTAAAACTTTGGTGAGATATTTGTTATTAAAATAAGACTATATCACATATAGCTCCCTGAGTCATTGGCAAGCATACCAGCATGGCTAGCACTCCATTTTTGAAATCTTTAAAATATGTGGCCAAAGTTTGTAACTATGAGACATCAATGTAGACATATTTAAATGAGACATCAAATGTAGATAATGCCAAGTAAAGTTGTTTTTGTAAGATTTTTCTAGAAGTAGATATTGGTATGTAGGAATGTGCAGTTTTTATTGTATAACAGTACACATTTCTTAGATTAATGTTGTTACAACTATTTCCCCCATGTTTAAACTATGTGAGATAACATTCACAATCTAAAATTATTTATTTGTAGTGCGCACACCAAATATAGATATGTAGGACTGTGCCTTAATTTTTTATAAAGATTTTTTTAGATATTTATACTATGTTGCAATTATACACACAATAGATTTCTAAAATAATTATTTTTTAGATGAAGATATAAATAGTATTGTAGATGTTGTTACCAATACATACCAAGCTATGTCCAGTAGCATATTTATCAATTATATAAATTATACTTCTTAATTAGTTTAGTCTTAAGTGTCAAAGATACATACCTATGGTCTGAATATTAGATAATTATAACTATTTATAATTAAGAAAATAGAAGTAATGATAATTGTACATAGCTTTAGTAATGGTGATAATTAAGAGATTGTTTATAAGGATGGTACATGACAGATGCAGTGAGCTTGATTTTGCCTGTAATGCTTTATGTATAGGGTTTCTGTCACTTAAAGTTCACGGTAGGGGGAAGAATCAATTTGCAATAACCGTGAATCATTATACGTCTGTCTATGCTACCATCTTTAGAATAATAAGATATTGAAGTTCATCCGAAGCATGCCAGGAGAAGGTCAGTCTTCTTAGGTGAGCGCATTCCACTTCCAAATAAGCAGTGAGCCATTGCAACCACAAGTTATGATCAATCAACCATCTTGATTAAAATCAGCTCTGATTGGTTGATCACCTCGATGACATCATCACTACCACACTTTCATCTCATCAAGTAATGGAGTGTGCTGTAAAGATCTATTAATACAGTTGAAGATTTACGACAGGGGGCGGTACAGTTCTGTATCTGACCAAATGAATGCTTATACAGTTTAGATACTGCAGTCAGTTCCTTCAGTGCAATCTCCCAACGTGGTGATACCACAGTCTTCTCAAGTGCAATATAACTGGAGAGTGCCTGGAATATAGAGCCTCCTCTCACTTCTGCTCAGACCAAATAATTCTTCCCTCCTGGATTAATACACTCGGACATAAGCTAGCCGGTTCTTCTTTACTTGGAATACTGTTTGTGAATTAAATACTTCAAGATGGAAAGTAAAAGTATGGTCAAATCAAAATCTATGAAGGTGTCATCATCGTCTACAACGTCGCACGGTCTTGGTACATTGGATTACGCTAATGCATTAGACACACACGTCAACTACCAAAAATTAAGCGCCAAGTCAAAGAAACTCATTAGACGAAGTTATGAAATGGGCGATAGCTTTGTTGGAGCTAAGCAACTATATGAAGTAGGCTATTATTGATTCCGCATGCATTTTCTACCAATGTCGTAAGTAGAATTAGGAAGAAATGGGGTAGGGCTAGGCACCCTTAATATGCTTATAATAGGCTAGGCAGATATTTTATAGAGGCTTCCAATATTCTAGATTTAAGAACATTTTAAATGATCAGAAATGAGATAGTGTCAGATATTCAATATAGGCCTCCAATATTCTAAAAATAAAGTTTCTAATCAAACAGAATTGTGCTAGGACCAGATATTCAATATAGGTCTCTTATATTCTAGAGACACTTCAAATATCCTTTGCATTTGATGTTATGTATTATTTTTTCAAATTGACCAGATATGGAGATATTAACATTTCATCTAAAGTATTGCATGATTTACATTAAGAATCTTATTAGTGGCCATAGAACCTCTAGGCTTAGGATGAAATGTTTGCTACAAAGGTATGACATCAAACATGCTAGAAATAAAGCATACATTTTCTTAAAGACCAAGTTCTGCTGACATCTAATTTTCTAGAATGTGCTTAATTAACATCTACCAAATGTAAATCTATTCTTATTTTAGTTCTTTATTTCAATAACATTCGAATTAAAACTTTCTATTTGGTATAACATACCAAAATGTTGTATAAATGTAAGTGATCCACATTTGAAGGATAGCCCAGAGAAGTATAATCAAATTAATTATCAATTTGGATACTACAATAGAGCATTGATAAAGATATAGAAATTAAATTAAGTACAATGTGAATCAGAATAATCTAAAGTATGCAAATTTTGAAGTCACATGTGACTTCAAAATTTGCAACAATTTTATGTGTTCAACATTTGCTCAGCAGTGACCTTATGTGACCTATTTCAGTACCCCAGTCTACTGACCTCCTTATCTAGTATCATCCCCATCATTCGGAGGTCTTCTATTTTAATATTTGACCTTGAGGTCAAAGTAATTAATGTAAGGTTTGATTGATATGTGATCCTCTATCTACACCTGTTTCCAGTATTTCAGCCTAGCTACATTGGATGCTGGAATTTTTCTCCTATTATGGATGTTGGGAAGTTACCTAGGCATTGCTGGACTTTAGACTGTCTGCCCTAATAAATTCTATAGCTTGTTCTACTAGCTTAGGCTAGAGATTCTAGCCAAGAGGGACAACAATGATTTCTTAGGGTTAAATAAAACACCAGATAAGTTTGGAAACATCAACTGATTGCTTGGGGAAAATAAAATACCAAGTCTGATTAGCTTATGAACAGATACCAGTTCCTAAAGGGAACATAACATAACAGCATGTAATGTTACCTCAGGGTTAAGATGGCACCTGAGATTAAACAAATAGAATATTTAATTGACAGATAATTTAAATCCGAATAAGTTAAAATTAAATAATGGTAACCTAATTTAAAGTGATCCTACAATCTGATGATGGCATTTAGTGCTGCTTTTGGATATAGATATCAGTTAAATAACAACTATTTAAATACATCATCATCCTCATATTGTCTTCTGGTCACTGGTTTCATCTGGTTTTTATCTGGTTTCATCTGGTTTTTATCTGATTTCATCTTATCACATCTGGTTTCTGGTCTTTAAAAAATATCATCATTTATTTTGGCAGTCTCTGAAATTCCATACACAACTCCTCTACAATGCTCTACTGGGTTCTGATGATGCAACACCAGTATCTCTGCACAGAACATCTGCGTATGGCAGTTGTCTGCTTCCTCCATTAGGATTTAATAGTCTTTAGTGTATTATGAAGATCAGACATTTTCAGATCCTTAGTTCTGAAAATAATATCCAGAAAAAATAATAGAATTTCTGTTGAGCTAAAACAAAGGAAATAGGCAATATTTTGCCATATATTTGTAATTTTGTTAAATGTTTCTTTAAATAAATATAGAAACACTTTTTAATTATGTACAAATTTTGCAATGTTATGTAACTTAGAGATAATTTACTTACTGTATGAAACGTATATTAATTAGTAACATTTTAACCGAAAGTAATTAATATTTGTTTTGAATTTATTATGTCAGGATTTAAATAATCTAACCTGATTGTTTATATATTGTTTTAAAATGTTATATATTTTTTTGGTGATGATACATTTTTTAAATCAATAAATTAATATATATAAAGTTGTAGACAAGGATGACACAAAATAACATGTAATGTTTTAAGGTTTAAATAAATCAATAAATGAATAAATGAGGCGTGACACGGCAAAACCACCAAGTTGTAAGAAAATTTAAAATAGAATTATTGTTAAACGCATATTACACTTTTCGAAAGCTTTAAAATGAGGGGTCAATTATCAAAATCGGACATGTATAACTGAGGTTATTGAACAAAATATAAACAGATTTCCTTTGTATTTGTTTATAGTTGTGCGAAAAGTTGGTGGTTTTGGCATGCCTTGCCTCAAATATAAGGATGCAGAAGGATGTAATGTTTTAAGAGTTAAATAATGTTAGTTTTGCAAAATTTAAAACATACACTTACGGTTCATATATTAAGCTACTTTAGTATATTTTCTACAGTAAGTAGTTATTTCATAAGCAAAATTTAATTTTATATTATATTTCAGCTTCATTTTAAAGGTTCTGTTTGTTTAAATGAATAAATTTAAACTATGATTCTTGTTTTATCAAACTACATTTTTTTCAATTTATTTTTAGGCTCGCATTGAAGAATTGGAGGAGGAGTTGGATGCAGAAAGACAAGCTCGTACCAAGGTAATCTTTACAATACCAATTTTTAAAACTTTCCAAATACCTTTCAGTAACTGTTATTTTTCTCAAATAAATTTAAAATTTATTTCCAATTTATTTAAAATTATTGCATCAGGTAAGCGGTGATAAAGTTGACAGAGTATTGCTTGTAAAACAGCAAGACAATATACAAAAACAAATATTTAAAATTAAAATATATTTCGTATTAGGGTAATGGACATTAATTGCATTCAAATTAATGCAAAGGAATTTTAAAATAATATTCCCAAAAACTATTATTTATTGTGTGAATTAAAATGTGGGGTATATCATTAAAAAACAACCCAGTTGTTGCAAACTTTAAAGATTGAATCAATATTGAAGCCATATTACACTTGTAGAAAACTTTAAAATGAGGGGTCAATTCTCAAAATCGAACATTTATAACCAAAATTATGGAATAAAATAGACAAAAATTTACTTTGTGTGTGTTAATATTTCCTGTATGCTTATTTCTCAATAACTTTCTGTGCGACAACTTGGTGGTTTTGCCATGCCTCGCCTCATGTTTTTCTGGATATTTCATTAATCTCAAATATTTTAAATTTACAAGAGTAATTATTATAGAAAGGAAAGGAAAATCAATACCAAATATAAAACATACCAACAATTGACTAATTTATAATATTCATTCATTTTGGACTGTTATTTATTTGAATATGAAACTCCACATTAAATTTAATTTTCTCTTCCGGCAATTGTACATTCCCCCCACAGCTATAAAGCTGTCAATTCAATTTATTTTCATTACTAAATGACAGCCTGCCCTCTCCAGGGATCTATTTAGTTATTAGACTCTTACTCTGGTGTACTGTTGAGAATTTCCACATTCCTACCATACTATACATTTTTCTATCCTTCTATGTATGTCCATCGTTAAATTATTTCCTTAGTGGTAAAAACTAAGCATCAGTCATCTGCTTATTAAACTGTATAGTCAATTTCTCAAAACCGAAGTTCCAGAATATGAAAATTCACACTAAACCAGACCGTTTTTGAAGTCCCATGTCCTTCAAGAACATGACTCTCTCTAAACTGAACTCTTTGGAAACATTAGGTGTACATTACCATTAAAGTGTTCGATCAATTTTACCCTAGTTTTGTAAAGAAATGTAGGGTAATTTTCAATTAGCTACCTCACTTGCATATCACATTAAATGTTCATAAAGTATTGGAATACACTGTACAGCTTACTGATTAAGTGGAAATTTATCTTATTATCGATTGTTATAAGACTTGACGGAACTTTCTAATGGGGATGTACACTTAATGAATTAAACAAAAAAGGCAATCAAAGGACAGTTGTTTTTGGAGAGTTAATTATATAAATTATGTGAATCATATCCTAAATTTCTCAATAGCAAATCATGTAAAAACATTATATAAAATAAATTGATTTTCTAATTACCTTGAACTGATTTTGTTAAAGAGCCTACTGTGTTAAATTGGATTTTACCAATGTTCAAATTTTTTTATCTTTAATTAGAAGTACCCAATTAGATCATGTGGAAGACACTAATCAACAAAAACATAGTAAATATGTTTAATAAAAAGACTTAACTTTCATGTTTTATGCTAAAAAATTAGCATTAAATATAATATAAACATAGGCGTAAGAAAAATATACTAGAACTCTCTTTGTAAAGGGCACTATAGTATAATATTGTCTTATGTTTTAAACATTATTACTTGATGTAAATTACTTTTACTGAAATTACTGAAAAATTGTAATTCACAAAAACAATTTTTAATCTTTATAAATAATTAATAGGCCTAATAATATAAATGTTCTTAATACAATGTCTTATAAAACAAAGTCTCAGAAATAAAAACATGAAAAACTGCTATTGTTTAAAAATGGTTCTAAATATTTTAAGGGGCCCACAAAACCTGTGTTTTTCACAGATACAGGCAATGGATTAGTAATAGAAAAACATTGATTGCCATGTCTATTGTTGGTTCATATTTATTTATTTGTTTGAGTTGTTTTTCACGATCAAATGCTTGTGTTCGGTATCTGTGTGTATGTGTATGTACAATCAATTGCCTCTTTTTTTTTTCAATCTTATTTTCAAACCTTTAGTTCAATTCTTAATTATGATACCAGAAACAAAATCAATTATGTGTATGAAGCTTTTACTACCGATGTAAAAATTTTGAACTCATTACCCGATGACATAAAAAGTATTTCAAATATAAATAGTTTTAAATATCATTTACATTCATACCTTATTTCATCCATGATTTGATTTTTATATCTATATTGTATTGTTAAAAATAGAGAACAATATTTTATTTTACTGTACAGTATATTCATTATGTAACTATATAAAATTCTATGTACACTCAAACCATATCTTTATTTTGTTTGTGAAGGGCCCACATTAAAATCTAATGCTTACAGTGGTTCCCCCTTTTTCTCATTTACAATTAATTGCATTTATGATTTTGTAAATTTGTTATTGCTATTGAGAAATAAATTTTTGAATTGAATTTGAATTGAATGTTACACTCACGTCACGATAATTTGTTTTCAGGCAAACATGACTTTCGAAACAGCTGATATGAATTTTGGCATACATGTAGTGTTGGAAATGTAGTTGTGTCCTAGATTTTGAGAATATCTTTTGATAAATATTATTATTTTTATCTGATAGGTCGAGAAGCAGCGCACAGAGCTGAGCCATGAATTGGAAGACCTCAGTGAGCGTCTTGAAGAACAAGGCGGCGCCACCGCCGTCCAGATCGACTTGAACAAGAAGCGTGAGTCTGAGATTGCCAAAATGAAGCGTGAGCTTGAGGATGCACACATGCAGAGTGAGGCCACAAGCCAGGCCCTCCGCAAGAAACACCAAGATGCAGTAGCCGAGCTTAGTGAACAAGTGGATGCCCTCAACCGCGCCAAATCCAAGTGAGTATTCTCCTGAAATTCATTAATGAGACTTCGCAAAGTTACAAAATACGATAACAACAACTTGTACGTCAAACTTCTATTTTTGAAAGTTGCTAAATGTGTTTAAAAATCTCTCAAATTTTATACGTACAATATGTTGATAATCGCCATAAAATAATGACCAACTGTGACAGATATTCAAGGTGTTCAATTCAAATGTTACTAGAATTTACGATGTATCCATTTTCGTTTTCGTATTTCGTGAAGGCCACTAAGCAATTCAGATTATTATTATTTTTTCTTAAACTTCCTGGCCATTCACTTTCAATGTAAAGCTTGTTGAGGCATAGTCGGCACATATGGCATTTTCTCCCAGATACCCACTTATACTCCTGGGTACTGAGAGGTAATGTGGATAAAGCATCAAACACAAATAATTGAGAACCATGAATTTCAAAATATGGGCTATTGTAACCAAATTTTGAATTCATCTTTTCCATGTTTCTTCTCTTTCTGCATCTAATCATGTGTTTCATACCATGGGGAAATTTCAGCCCTTGATCTAAAGCCAGTTTTTTATATATACAGTGTATATTACCTAGAAGATGGAATAATTTACAATTATCTATTCTTGCCGTTAAAAAGACTGTGCCAGTGGCTGCTGAAGGCATAGTTCCTGGAACCTTGCATCCAGAGCCTCTCTGCACTAAATTATCCAAGTGTTCAAAGAATATTGTACTCCACTATAGATCCTGACATGGCTAGAAAAGAATGATAACTTTTATTAGGGTTTAACATTCATTTTGTTATTTTTATATATTACAGGATCGACAAAGAACGCCAGACTCTGAAGATGGACGTCGAGGACCTCATCACAAATGTTGAAAGTCTCCAGAAATCAAAGAACAACTCAGAGAAGCTCGCCCACCAACTGGAGAGCCAACTGAACGAGGCCAATAGCCGTGCTGATGAACTCTCCCGATCCATTGCTGAGCTCAACAATCACAAGGGCAGGATGACAAATGAGAATGCCGATCTACTCCGACAACTTGAAGAGAGCGAGAACAACCTGAGCCACATGGGCAAACAGAAGAGCCAGTTGGGATCTCAAATTGATGAGCTTAGACGACAATTGGATGAGGAAGCAAGAGTAAGTTTATAATAATAATAGTAATAATAATAGTAATAATAGTAAATGTAATAGTAATAGTGGGAGTAATAGTAAACATAATAGAAATAGTAATAGTAATAATATGTGACATTTATATAGCGCTTATTGCCAAGACCTCTAAGCGCTTCACAATTATTACCCCCAGTCATTGGGACAAACGCCTATGGAATACAATCCATTCCATAATGTTGCAGCTGTAATCACCGCATATGGCATTTGTACCTCCCAGCTACCACCTATGGAATACAATCCATTCCATAATGTTGCAGCCGTAATCAGCGCATATGGCATTTGTACCTCCCAGGTACCCACTTGTACTCCTGGGTGGAGAGAGGCAACATGGATAAAGTGTCTTGCCTAGGAACACAAACAGTCGACTAGAGTGAGTTTCAAACTTACCGACGTCGTGATTGGAAGCCCGAAACGCTACCGCTGCGCCAACGGCTTCCACATAAATAAAGTCATAGTTAAACCCTCCTCCAAGCCTTTTGTCTCATAGAGCTGGAGCTTACTCCAGTTTCAGTAGCATAAAGGAGATGAGAATGTGATATGTATGGGATGCTAGTCCATTGCAGGTTACTTTACTTTCTGAACCATAACTGCTGCGCTGTTTGCTCCCACAAAAATAAGTCCTAACCATATGTTTATGAACACTGTCAATCATCTGAAAATTATAACAATGAGTTAATTGTGATAATTTTTTTGAAATTGTATATTAAAACATCAACTAAATAATTACATCCAACTCTCCCTTCTCAAGCAAGCACCATAAACTGAAGGCCCAGAGTACTCAAATGGCTCATTTGCACTATAAAGAACCCAGTACATCTTTCAAGACGAGTAGTGTGTTACCCCTGTGTAGTTCATCACATCAACAACCCATGTTGTTGATAGATGGAAGGGCGCAAGAGCAAGACGGTACTTGCTGCATGACATGACATGATCCTAGGGGAGTAGAAAGTCATATGAATGTGTAACATCTAGTTCACAGTGCCTTGAGACCATTTAGTATATGGCGTTATATACGTCAAACTACATCATCTGACATTACAAGAGATTTATGTTCAACTCTTTTTCTTTCTTTGTAGGCAAAGTCACAATGCATGTCCCAAATCAAGAACCTCAATTCAGAAATCGACCAGCTCCGTGACCAGGCAGAAGAGGAAGCCGAAGGTCGCGCTGAGGTCCAACGTCTACTCGGAAAAGCCAATGCAGAAATTCAAGCCATGAAGGCCAAGTACGAAGGCGACCACATTGCTCGTGCTGAAGAACTTGAGGAGGCTCGCAGGAGGTTGCAGGCCAAACTGACTGAGCTTGAAGATCAACTCCAGAATGCACTGTCCAAGAACTCCACTCTTGAGAAGACTAAACAACGCCTCTCAGCTGAAATTGAAGATCTTCTCTTGGAAGTGGAGAGAGTAAGTGAAGTTTAATTAATTTTTATCCCTTTAAAGAGCAAATCTGGGAATAAAAATTTTATGGATGGATCTATAGAACAATTAGTTGTGACCTTACTGATAAACTTTCAAAATATTTGGACAATGGAATGAGATAATTGAGTTAAGCTTAGTCCAGACAATCAAACTTTGATCATATCCATATATGGTAATGATATTTCTATGTATGATCATGGTGTGACATCATCATGACCATATAAAGGCATGTGAAAATGTTTTTGTCAAATAAATTTGATGGTCTGGGCTTTATCAGACATGATGGAAGGATACCAATGACATTTATACCCTGTTCCCACTGCCAATCAGGCCAACTCGATCAATCCCGATCAAGCTTATTTGGACTGGTCGGGCTTGCTCG
>JAOTQE010086010.1:0-15195 GCA_025631205.1 Nesometra sesokonis
GCCTCTAAATTTTTGGTCATTTTTCGGTGTAAAAATCTTATTAAACAATTTTTAAATAAAGTAATTTCTATTCTTAATTTCAAAATTAATGGTTATGATTTTTTGGTCATTTTTGAGTGACAATACATCTTTAAAGTCCCAAAATTATAAAAGCAATATTGTATACAGTGGGTTTAACTTGACTCTCTATAAACAGAACTGTCATGAAAACAGAACAAACTGGACAGTCCGAAGAATGGTTAGTTTTGGAGAAATTGAGTGAATGAAGAAAATAATATAAGACACCCTACGATATTAAGGAACTGCCCTTAGTAGAGATTAACCATATTTAAAGAAAACCCTATTTGAGCTATGCGTGGGCACATTTTCTTTCCACTAAATACCTAAATAAATTCAATTTTACGGACCATGTCAAAGTGTAAATGCTCCGAAGGAACTCGAACCCTTGACTCCAGGTAACTAGTTTGGCATCTGTACCACTAGACCACTGAGGTTGTACTTAGTGACTAGGCATATAATTCGAGCCCAATAGGCAACGGGTACTGCAATGTATACGTTTTTTATCTAGTATTCTCTCTGACGCAAAAACGTATAATCTGGTTTTGTTTACAGATATTCTTAATACTTAAAACCCATGTAAACGGATTAAAGATAGCCAAAAGTGATTTTAACTTGGAATCTATCTATAGTTTATTAACAGTAATATTTTCTTGCTTTTAAATAATTACTAAAATTATGATATATAATAATAATATTATAAATAATATAAATAAAAATTACATGTCCTGAGAAATAATACAAAGTAAAAAAAGACTTATAATTTTGGAAACGAACAAAGACATTCTTTGTAGAATTTAATCTGATGTGTTCAGTATAGTGTGTCAATATGCTTTGTTAGGTTATTGCACAACATACTGATAACACACAAAATCTTACTTGATATTTAACAATAGGTTATGAAACCAGTTAATCATGTCTTGAAGCAATAGTGAATAAACTTTTAACAGCAAACATAAAAGTAATACTATAAATCCCTTTTTTTGCATGCCCTTAATTTTCGCAAATTTCATGATTACATGATGATTGCAAAACTTAAGGGCCGTAAAAATCTCAAAGAAAAATATAGCAATTTATCATGTGTAATTCTAAAGCGAGCCCTGTATAACAACTAATTTCGAGGTCGCGCCTGAAGGCATGATACAGGCCTAGCCTGTGGCATAGTCAGGCTGAGAAGATCGTCTAAGGGCCTGTTTTTAGTGGAGAGAAAAAATCGATTAAAAATCAGTTTTAAAAAAAATTGATTATTTTCTGGCAGTAGAAACGGGACCAGTTCGAAAAAACCGAATAAAAAAAACGATTAAAAACGCGCTATGATTGAGGGTTGGAACGGCAAATAATCGATTATCGTGGTGCTCTTTTTAGCGACAATGCAAAAATACCGATTATTATTGTGACCTCGCTCAAATCACAGACACTCTGTACAAAACAACAGCGTAGGCCTTAGGCCTAGCTTCGCTCGGATATCAACTTTTGTAGTGTCTTTAACAAGAGAATTCCATATTCATGTGGAATGTAAAATAACATTAAAAATTTATCTTTTCATGGGCCTACCACCTATTCAGTCTATCATCCATTTCGTACACCAGTCTAATGAAGCGAATTACGGCTTCCACGTTTTCTGCCGCTTGGCCTAAGATCCTTCGTTCTGCCGCGCTGCGCCTCGGCATGGCTAAATTAATCATGACAAAATCATCGTTATCATGACGTTTAATTAATTTTTAGAATCAACTGGCTGGTTTATTGTCGATAATAAAAAATAACATTGCTATAATTATGCTATTCTTCTAAATGTGATCTCGAGAAAATACTGGTAAAATGTAAACAAACTAGTGATTAATCCAACCAAATCGTCCCAAAATCAAGAGTTCTTTGATGACGTAATCACCAGGATGGTGGTCATTTAACCAATTTTGCTGAGGGGGAAAATAAGTTGCAACGCGGGCAGACTGAAGTACACTCATAAAAATACCGATTATTTTGTGTATTTTCAATAGAAACAGGCCCTAAAAGTAGGTTTATTTTGTGAAAATAATAATTTTGGTACTATTCCAAGAGAGATCTGATAAATGTAACTAATTACAGTACTGTAATTATTTATTCAGTACTTCTTTTTTTAAGCCTAAAAATAATTTCATGTTGCCAAAGCCCACCCAAACCCAAAATTTTGAAAATCAAGTTTTGGTTTTTTTTTAAATTTTCATGTCTCCTTTTTGGCTACATAAACTTATCCTGGAAAATTATCTAGTTATAATTATTATCCCGGAAATTGAGAACTTTTTTAGGCCCAATGATATAGATTATAAAATAAAGATAGTACTGTATGGTACATACCATTTGTTATCAACTAAAAAAATAATTGAAATTCTTTCAAATAAGAATTTGATTGTTATCCTCAAAATGCTTTAAACCCCGGAATTAATGTCTACTTTCTTTTAAATTTGTCTTAATTTGAAGACCTAGAATTAAAGATTGCTACTTGAAGTTATAGGATTAGTTACCTATAATTTTCTTTTTTTAAAGACTGCTCCAATTAATAATACTTAAAGAATCTTATATTGTGTCTGATAAATTTCTGAGTAGTAATTCATGATCACTTCTGTATTGAGATTTTAGTGGATACAGTCTACCTTCTCATTTACAAACTTCTCATTTACGAACCTTCTATTTTACAAACACTGTTCAGCCATTTTGTCTTTGGTGAAAACAAAGACCTAAATTAATCATGGCTACAAATGTGTGTAGTCAACTTTGTGCATAAACGCGATGACTGTATGGTATAAACAAACTGTAAACAAGCCAAGTCAACATTTACTTTCATTTAAGAAGTCTAGTGTTATTATTTTACTTGCCATTTAGAATCACCGCAGCTGTTATTGCTTAGCTTATCTGAATATGATCACTCATGCATATTTCTTCTTTTTTCCCTCTCCTCAATCTTTAATGGAGATTAGTAAATAAGGAAGCAAAGGCCATGGGAAACTCTAAATCTATAAAATCTTGGGGGTCATTCAAGAATTTCACAAATTTTCACAGGTGCACACACAGTTTGCTAGGGGAAGAAGGGAAGGTCATGGGGAGGGGAAAGAAGTACAACTTTATCACTAAAAATGTGCAAATTATAGTAATTATTAAAAATTCAGTAGAAAGATGTGCCCTGATTTTATGAACCCTGTATTTTACAAACACTGTAAAAACCAACACTTTCTAATTATTTGTTTGTTTTTTTTTAATTTGTCTCTGTATGCAAAGTCTTGAAATTGAAGGTTCTCATCATGGCATGCTTTATGATGTCACTTAGGGTAAAACCTTATGCCAAATTTACATTACTCTGGATGTTACGGACCTTATGTTTTTCATACACGGTTGGTCCCTACCATGTAAAATAGAGGACCTTCCACTGTACATTACTTTTTCAATTGGTGACTTTACCTGGATACTTAAGCCTGTTTTACACTAGGCAAACTTTTTCGCGCGATGCGAAATTTTTCGCCTCGAAAAACGTGAGATCACGTCATTGATTTACACTAGAATGCGATATATCACACAATCCTTCCCGCTTTTGTTTTTTGTTTATCGATCTGTTCTATTTTGACTTTGACAAATGGGACCACTTTCAATGACGTGAACATTTCTGTTGATCTGATTGGACAGTGGGTTTTTTCGCCACGGCTCTCAGCGACAGAGTAAAAACTGGTCGAACTCAGTTTTTCGTCGCGGCAACCAGAAGCGAAGCGCCACGACAATGCAGCGAATCATCCATTTGACAACAAATTCAACTGCACATGCGTGTGCTCGAAAAATTCACGTTGCGCGTAAAAATTCGCCTAGTGTAAAATGGGCTTTACAGTAACATAGGTGTAAGTAAAGTAATCTCCACAATTTATAAAGCGCGTAATAAATTTCTCTGTGCACCAACACAATGAAAATTCTGTCAATTTATAAGGCACATAATATACTACATTTCTCTGGGCACTAACACGATAAAATTTATGTAAACATTCAGAAGAGAGGTCTATAGGTACTAGCAAAACAGAAAGTCTTTGTACACTTGTGAAAAGTATCGTGGATAACCTTTTGGCCTAAAATGATATGTAAACCACTGTTATGAATGTTGTACTGTCACTGCGAGTTAAAGTTTAATAATATGTAAATTCTGGCCTTGGAACTCTGGCTGTTTATGCATGCTCAATACATAGAATAACACTTGATCAGTCTCTTCACAATCCACACACGACCTAAATTACCTCAACATCTGTATTACCTTTTTTCCCCTGTAGTATATTATGATTCTAATTTTAAATTTAATGTATACCATATATTTCAAAAGAGTCTGGTTAACTCTCTCACCAACTCCCAATGTTTTTTCTAAACATATCACATTAATTTTTCTGTCCTCTATTGACATGAAACACTCTATCAAAAAAATACAGCACACGTTCTTGCCAGAGGATTTTGAGAGCATCGCAGGACAACCATCCCACTTCCTCCCCTGTCCTTCCCCAGTGGCGGCGCTATAGGTGGGGCTAGGGGACCTTTGCCCCTCGTCGGGGAGAAAATGAAGGTTTCGTCAGGGTTTGTAGGGTAACGTCAAGGGACAAACGAAGCCCCAACACCAAAACGAGCTAAAAACGCACGCAAAACAAGGCAAATAAGGTTTTGTTTTTTTTTTGCTCGTCAGACTGAAAACCGGGGACTCGCCCACCTCAAAATCAAACTTGTCCAACTCGTTGGGGATCCGTACCCAACTGTCGGAGGCATTGCACTGCTGTCGGGAATTCCTGGCGCCGCCACTGCCCCTCCCCCTCATCATTTCAGTAATGTTTCTACAAATTGCCTTTATACTTGTATTTCTAATGTGGGTAGCCTAAAATAGTTTGTTTATACTTTTTTTTAAATTGTTGTTGAAGTTTAAAATATACAGTACTAGGCAAACCAGTCAACATTCTTCAATTTAATCAAATTTCACAATCCTGTTAAACCATGATTTGGTTAAATACCAAACAAAATATAAAACAATATTGTATCCATTAAATATATTTGATATAAATTTCTGATTCATATAATTATTTCTAAACCTGAATATTTATTCAATATTTGCAGTTGTATATCATTGATTTTGGGTTGGCGAAAAAATACCGAGACAGTAGGACAAGACAACATATTGTATATAGAGAAGACAAAAACCTAACGGGTACGGCAAGGTATGCGAGTATCAACGCACATCTGGGTATTGAGCAAAGGTGAGTAAACCTAGCGATAAACAGGGGCTGATCCAGGGTTTTACCCATATGCAGGGCTAAGTTTTAACAAAGGTACCAAAGCCATTTGAATAGTGCTATCTTAATATCCTCCCCAGTGCCTTAAAAAATTGAATATCATTAAGATCATTTTGACCTTGGTGCCCCTTTATTCATCAGACATACACAAGCAGGGCTTGAATTGTGGAAGCAGTTGGTGCAGCTGTTGCATTCGGACTTCACGAGGTCGGTGGTTCGAGGATTACTCTGGTCGGCTGTTTGTGTTCCTAGGCAAGACACTTTATCCACGTTGCCTCTCTCCACCCAGGAGTGTAAGTGGGTACCTGGGAGATGTAAATGCCATATATGCAGATTACAGCTGCAACATTATGGAATGGATCGTATTCCATAGGTGTTTGTTCCGAAGGCCGTGTTTTCGCAGGAATTTTGGATTATCCAATAAAGTACAATCCAATCAAATCAATTTTTAAAATACAACAATTTTCACTGTGGTAGATGTTATATCTCGGAATCAGATGAAATTTTGGGTTTTTTATGATTACTTCATATATTTAAAATTAACATTAAAATAAAAAAGACATTTGAATATTAAGTACTTTTTAGTTTTAAAGTATCTTAAGGTACAAAACTGAAAACTATGTATGTCATATTTCTGCACAATGTTGGCCTATTTTATAAACCAACCAACCAATTAAAATCAACTGCTAAAACCCATATAAGAGACATAACATTTCTTCCTAATTTGGTTTGCCTAATAGATTTCACTGTTCCCATCATGAGCATCAATATACAAAGGTAGGGTAGGTGGCTCTTTT
The DNA here is from genome assembly GCA_025631205.1 of Nesometra sesokonis. Classification (NCBI taxonomy): domain Eukaryota; kingdom Metazoa; phylum Echinodermata; class Crinoidea; order Comatulida; family Antedonidae; genus Nesometra; species Nesometra sesokonis. The sequence goes on from JAOTQE010086010.1 coordinate 6,134, forward strand.
TACCATTAGCCAATAGATTTTACCATTGCCCTCATGACAAGTTGAAAGATACTAGGGTACCTTGAGGCAATAGAGTTTACTATTGCCCTCATGAGCATTCAATATAAAATAGTAGGCTATGCGCCTCATGTTACCTTGGGCTGATACATTTTATAAACAAGCATCCAATCATTAAACCAATTACAAAAAATCAACTGCCCAAATTCATATAAGGGGCCTAATGATTCTTCCTAATTGGGTTTGCATATTCCTGTGAAATTCTGTTGATTTCCTCTTTCTTTGTAATGCATTGCGATGAAATTGGCACATAAACTTATCAGATCAAAGGTAGAAAAACATCATTTAGACCATTTATCTGATATTTTTTTCAATTAGATTTGAATAATTATCAGATTTTTTTTCATGGAGTTGGTTTCTACAACGCTTATCAGATATTTTTTTTGTCATGATAATTTATCTAATAAATTTTTCTTGCAAAAACAACTAGACAGAGCACTAACGATTAAACATTTTTTGTTAAGTTAATTATAGTATTAACATATTGTTTAGAATAATGAATTTGTAACTTTGCTATTTTAACAAATTTTCTTTTAGTCGTCGAGATGATATGGAATCGCTGGGGTATGTTCTCATGTACTTCAATCGAACCAGTTTGCCATGGCAGGGACTTAAAGCTGCAACTAAAAAACAGAAATATGAAAAGATCAGTGAGAAGAAGATGTCAACACCGGTAGAGGTTCTCTGCAAGGTACGGTAAAAAAATTGACTCAGTTTGGTGTATTTGCAACCACTGCGCCAACAGGGAGCAGTTAGCGCAGTGGTTGAGATTCAGAATTCCAATCGAGAGATCGGTGTTTCGAGACTCACTCACACCAGCTACTTGTGCACCTGAGCAATGCACTTTACTTACGTTGCTTCAGTCTACCCAGCTGTACAGAGCCGCCGGAGCCACATTTTGGCCAATGCAAAAAATAAAATAAAAATAATAAAATTAACAAAAATAAAAAAATTAAAAAATAAATAAATAGATAAATAAAAATTAAAACCATCATTAATTAACAAGACAAGAATCTCATAAGTTGAGTTTATCTTCAGAAATAATTTGTATTATTATAGTTATAAACCGCGATATTTTGTCGTCAATAACACAAAAACTCTCTGTGGAGGTGCCATTTCCAGGCATGTAGAGACCTTGGATTTTAAAATTTTCTTGCCTCAGCCCCAACCATGGTGGGGCTGAGGTAAAATTTGACTCTTTAGCCGGACCACTTAAAAATTGCTTCCAGTGGCTCTGTTGTACGATGGGTACTGACAAATTGCTGGGAAGTAACCTGTGATGGATTAGCATCCCATCCAGGGGGAGTATCATACTCTCGTTAGCGTCATGATACTGAAACTAGAAGTAAGCTCCAGTAATATGAGAATTCAGGCTCAGAAAAATGGATTTTCTCCAGAGCTCGAATTTAACCAAGGCACCAAGGCCATTTGCCGCCGGTGCCCTCTCATTTGGCCTCAGTGCCTTCAAAATTTGACCATCATCAAGGCCACTTTGGCCTTGGTGCCCCGTATTTTCAGTAATGCATTAGGATACAATTTGAAAAAATGGCCTCAGGTGCCCTGTTTTACCCCTTAAAATCAAGCCAAAAATGGCCTTGTCCCTACAAAACCCAAATTCGAGGCCTGAAGCCTTACTTTACTTACTTGGTGCAGGTCCACAGCATCTTTGGTAAGGTCCATGCTTAGGTCATTGGGAGTCCTGCCTTCCTTTGAGAAGTTCTATCTTTCTGTGTTTACAACCACAACAGCAAAGAGCAAAGAATGTCAACCAACTAAACACCTAAGTTAGATTATGTGGAAACCAGTGAATTTTCCCCTCAGAAACTTGCCTCCTTGAAAATTGTCTCCTACAATCTCTGCCCCCTTGGAAACTTGCCTCATAAGAAACTAGCCTCCACCGACTCGTCTCCTCAGAAGCTCTCCCCCTCGAAAACTCACCTCCTATTAAACTCAACTCCTAGTAAATGTGCCTCCTAGTAAATGCGCCTCCTAAAATTGAAAGTGTTCTAAAAATATAGCTCTTACCAGGGAGATATAAAATACTTGTATATCTTCTTTTCCTGAGTTAAAAGAATGTATTACAGCTTCAGCAACAGTTAATGTTATAATAACAAACGTTTCATGCACGAGTACTTAAAAACAAATATTAGCTATCATTAACGGAAACACAATATTCATAGAATGTTATATCACGGGGCCAAATTTGCGTAAAGTTTTGGTTTTTATCATTTTTAGAAAAATTTTTATAAATGATTTTAAAACATGCATGTGATTGCAGACTGTTTGCAAAAAAAAATATACTTTGTAATAACAAGTGGAGACTTTAATCGGAGGCGAGTTTCCAAAGGGGTGTTCCAAGGAGGCAAGTTGGTAGAAGTGAGTTTTTCTAGGAGGCGATTTTTCGAGGGGTCGAGTTTGTAGGAGGCGAGTTTGTAGGTGGTTTGTTTCCGAAGGGTGATTTGACTGATTTCCAATTATGTGACATTCGCTCGTATCTTCAAACCAGAAGTTATACTAGTTCTTGTATGTTTGGTAGAGGAAAAGTGTTAAATATTGAAAATAGATATTACTGACATCAAAAAAATAAAATGCATTCTTCTATTTTTTATCATGGGGAAAGTGCCATAATGCTTTAAAGGCATGAGTGAAAACACTGTTTACTTTATTTCATCAACGTATATATTAAACTAATTAATGATACTTTATACTTCAGGGTTTCCCAGCCGAATTTGCCATGTATTTGAATTACTGCAGAGGTCTTCGATTTGAAGAGGCGCCTGATTACATGTACTTGCGTCAACTTTTCCGAATTCTCTTCCGCACACTTAACCACCAGTATGACTTCACCTTTGACTGGACGCTACTAAAACAGAAAGCTGCGCAACAGGTTAATACGAGTCAGGGTTCCAGTGCAGTAGCAGGCGCCACCATGCAGGGGAAGATGTCTGAAAGTAAAGGAAAGAACAAACGCTGAACACGTTAATTCTCTAAAAAACATTTTTGATGTTTTCTCTATGGCTTGATTGAATGCATTGAACATATTGCGAGGGACTATTTTAGTGTTGAACTCTTGAAGTGTTTACGTTGACAAGATGATCTATGAAAACCTGCTACAGTGGATATTGTAGAAACTTGTCATATAAGATAAATGTAAATACAAAGCTTAGCAGTCAGTCTCAGCCAAAAAACCCAAAATCCTGAACGCTAGAGCGAATTTACCGCCATTAAACGGATTGGTAGAGAGGGTTTATATTGTATACATTTGCGATTGGACAGTGTCACCGAATCAGTGTATTTACGGCGAAACCTTTGATATTGATCCCCGTAATATTCTGAGCATGTTAATTATAGTTGATTTGAGATTTCTTCATTTTAAACTGTAAAACAAGGTATTTAGATGTTAGTTGCAGAGGTCACTTTGTAGAATTAAAAGCTTTTAGTTTAACATTCGTAGACATTTGATTCTTCACATACAGTGTGAACTCCCCCCAAGACCGACCACTCTTCCGACAATCCACTTGGAGTTCTGGATAAAGTTGAACCTCTCATAAGCGGACACCCTCGAGTTTGTGAAAGTGTCTGCTTACGGGAGGTACAGTATCTGCCTACGAGAATTTCGACTGATAGAGGAGAAACTTTGGAGAATCACTTACATGTTCTTATGTCCCATATTTTATAGCCTTTTCAATGCAAATGGCCTGTCAGGTATCTAGACACCACATTCTATATTTTGTTAAATATTATAATTCTTAATGATTAGTTCAGAAATATGATTTTCAGCCATTACAGTATAAGGATTTTATACAGAGATTTGTATTTGTTGTAAAAAAATAATAAATTTTCCAGGATGCCCGCTTATACAAGGTAAATTAACATACAACAATTCTGAATTTCAAGTCAAAATGTGTCCGCGGTCACTTACAGGAGGTCATTATGGGAGGTGTCCACTTATGAGAGGTCTTCACACAGGGAGGTTCAACTGTAGTTTCATTTAGAGGCAGTCAAGTTTACCTATAGTGGTTTCTTGATTTTGGAGCTGTGAAGATGGTCTTGTTTAGTGTGGAAGTCAGTTTTCCGGACGGTCGGTTTTCGGAGAGTTGACCATATTATGATGACACATTTAAACGGTCATGTCATCCCAATACTGATCAAATGTTGTCTTTGTAGTTTGGATTGTTAACTTGCTTTATTCTATTAAAAAATCTTGATTGTTGTTACAATTTATTTATCATTATTATTATTAGAATCTATGTGAGATCTCACCACAAAATGAGTCGCATCATAGGTGAGGTCAAATTGGGATTATTACCAAAATAGGTCTGAGGTGAATTTGCTTAAAAATCTTGTTTTGATTAATTATAATTATTATGGTATTTATAATAGTCTTCATGCGGGAAAGTGCCCTTCATGCCGATTTTTTGAGAATGGCAATCTTTTAATTATTTTTTAATTACTTTATTGACGATTTTCCCAAACCCATGTGGCATATATGGAAACATCAGATGGTCATCATATCTTTTTATCCAATGAATTATTAATTGTAAATTACAGCTTATATTTTGCTCCATTCAAAAGGCACTAATAACTATGTTTTTTTCCAACTATGAGACTCATGTTGTGGTGAGAATGCACATATTAGCACTTGTCTGTAATACAAGCACAACTCTGTTGTCTTTGATAAATATTTTTGTTGTTATTTTAAATTATTTAGGTTTATTGTTAATCTTAATAGCAAATATATAAATTACCCTGTACAAGTTTGCTCTGATCATACATATTTATAATATATACCAATAACCTATACAGTAATGTGAGAGTGTAATTATAAATGAGAGATATGATAATGTAAATAAATACATTGCAAGAATTGTGTGGTAAGGTTTAATTAGGTTGAATGTTGTTAAAGCTAATTCACCTCTCTTCTGGTCCTACTAAACACCACATGATACCGCATAGTAATGAAGTATCAATATCATACCAATGTTCTTTTTTAAGTCGTAAAAACTGTGAGGGGCAAACAGTGACTTAAAACACCTCTTGGAAAAACGAAAGTTACCGTTTTCAAGTTTAAGAAAAAATAACTAGCTTATAAATTGATTTACCATCATTATTAAGCAACAAATCACAAGCAACTATTAAGTACAGTATAGGCCCTGTATAAATTATTGTGCAATCAAAACATGTTTATACTAGTCTATCTTACATTCACTGTATCGTACAATGATCGCATGACCATCGATCTCTTTGCGTGTGGTTACCAGATGCGATGACAGTCTTCTATAAACATAACGTATGCTGTACACCACATATGTAGTTGTAAGCTACTCAATGTTTCGATTGATATGCTTCTATTGTCCTCAGGAGTGAGAGTGCAGATAGTCCAATGAGTGGGTTAAATAACTGGGCGGAGACTTTTATGCAACTGTCACATGACACAGTGAGTTCCCAACTGTAGGTGTCTGTGAGTCATGACTTCATATAAACCAAGACAATTACTGTGTTAAATAAAGAAGTTGTCTTTGCAAGTACAGTATTATATAAAACTTGCATAGAAAACGTATTAGTTATTACATCACTTAACTTCATCGTTGTTTCCAGTTTCACATTTGCTTCATGCAAAACAAAATACAATTTAACTACATTTGGTGATGGATAGTAGACAAAAAAAAACCTGCTATAGGATTTACGTAAGTCGAACTTGCCCAAGTTGAATCCAAACGGCATTGAAAAACACTGACTTTAGATTGTTAATGGAAAATACCTCATTCAGGCATGCAAAATATATTTAACTTTTAATTTAATTTTTCATCTTAGACAAAGTCGACTGAATTTTTAAATAAATTTGATTTAAAAATTATTCGACTCGACAAGTTTAAGAGAATTTCACTACTTTGTGGTGGTGTTTAGTAGGACCCTTCTATTCTTTGTCATCAGGCATGTAAAATGCTGTTTTACTATTAGTCGTTTCTATATGATTGTGCACAACTACTTACTAGCAATTAATTATACTCTAATATAGTTAATATACCTGTATACTTACAAAGTTAATTTTTATTTTGTATACATAACAATATTGTTTATTTCTTCTTTCCATATTGATAAAAATAAGATTGGTTTTAATTGAGTAATGTTGTAGGGGTGATGTTAACAAGATATCTTGTTGAAGGTAATATTGATAAATTTAATAGCAAGTCATTAAAACAATATTGTGCCACTTTGCATCACTGTGTATGTTGGAGTTTTTTTTCCTTTTGAGTACCAAATAGAAATACACTGTTGTTTTTTTATGAAATTATATACAAAAAGCAATCGTAAAAGAGTACACCCTCGCCTATGTTTTTCTATCAAACATGTCGTCTGAAATCTCAGTTAATGTAAACTGTGCTATAGTAACAAATTTAGATGGCCTGCATAGTCCTAATAATATACAGTAAACAACTGGTACAGTAGTTAGAGGGCAGCAAAGCTAAATCATCATCCTTGGTGCAGAATAAAACACTGATAACTAACTGTTCTTAGGGTGAAGACAGGTTAATGGCATATTTTGTTATTTTAACTACCTTTTTCAAGGCTACTTGGATGTAAATGGACAGGACAGACAACTCATTGCAATACCCTCTCCCCACTTCAGTGGGGCGAGGGTAATAATAATGGTGAATATTTATATTATATACTGGATTGATTTATCCTTGTTCACTGATTGGTTAAAAGTGTGTCACATGATCAAACATAATCCAACCACCGAAGTACTATTTACGGATCCGTAAATACCGTAGCAAAAGACTATTTATGGATTCTGTCCCAATTTCAACACCAGGTGGCGCTATCTCATGTGACCCGGCTCTGCTACTGGTTGCAACCGCAAATCAATGAACAAGAATGTATGAATCCAGTATATAAAACAAATATAAATTGAGATGAAAGGCTCTGGATTAAAACTATGAGTGACTGTAAAAGTATTATTTGCTTCGGAGCTGCACCCCTCAGCAAATATTACTTTTGCAGTCACTTTGGGACCCATAGTTTTAACCAGAGCTTTTCATCTCAGTATATACTTGTATACTATATACTATACTATATATTAAATTTAAAAAGCAACAAAATGATGCATCTAGTTACTCAAAACTACTTTTAAGGGCAACTTAGGGGACAGATTTAAACATTTTTTTTTTCCAATATTTGTTGGTACATATTCTATACAAATTGTATAAAATGACCCTTAAGAAAGGAATAGGGTACTGTGCCCTTGGGAAAATAAAAAGTATGTTCTATATGTTACCTGGGGCCAATAGAGTTTCTTGTTCTTCTGACCAGTCAATAGTTGGTAAGCTCTTATTTTTTCCTTAGTTTGTCTAGAGTTTGTTTGTTGAAACACAGAATTGTGCCTTGGATAAAGACCTCTGCAGTCAATGAGACATTTTGGCACTGTTCCATAAGTGACACCTGCCATCTGGCACACCATTTTTTGACTTCACATTTTATTTCTTTCACTGTGACAAAAGTACCAAATGCAGAAAATTGCCATTTTCAGCATTTGACGACAATGACCTAATGGACATACTGTATTGTCAAATTTTCAGCCTTGTACCTTTAGAAACACCAGAGCTAGTGAAGTTTGAAATAAGTGACGTTTTTTTTGGGCCACCCGATATAATAGTAAGGTAGTATCTTCTTGTTACCATAGGCTAATCGATTTTAAAATGTCCATCATGAGGAGTCAATATCATAGTATGGAAGGCTAGTCTTGTTAGAATTGACCAATAGATTCTGTCAATGCCCTTAGTAGGCAGTATATATAATAGTGTAGGCTCTTCATGTTACATTGGGGCAACAGCAGGACCGTAGCCAGCATGAGGCAGACAAGGCAGTCGCTGAAATTTTCAATTTTTTTTTTGCTCTGAAATATATTTATATAATATATATTGGCTCTACATGTGCATGGGCCTGTTGCCTCGTCTGTTTTTCTATTCTATGACCCTGAACAGAGTATAGTGTTGTTCCCATGGGTAGGTAGTCAATATAAATCAGTAAGGTAGGCCCTTCATGTTACCAGGGGAAATAGAGTTTACCCTACCCCTCATGAGCAATCAACATAAAATAGTACGGTGAGCACATCACAATCAACATCAAAGGGTAGGGTCAGGGGCGCATCCAGAGGGGGGTCTGGGGGTCAGGACCCCCTCCCCCTAAAATTTTGATGAAAAAAAAATTGTAGTAAAAATGTGATGAATATTATAGTATATCATGAATTGTAAACCATCCATCGTTATCAAACTCAATTTCCTCAATCGAAGCCTATTTCAATAAAAAAACTTGGAGGAAATAAAAGTTTTTTTTTTTTGCTCATCAAAACCAAACCGGCAACCACGCCCACCCGGACCTCCCGATTGGGACCATGCCCCGCCCCGCTCACCACTCCTAACCCCCCTTTCATTCCATCCTGGCTGCGACCCTGAGGGTAAGCTTTTCTTGTTGCTATTGACCAATAGATTTTACCATTGCCCTCATGAGAAGTTAAAAGTTACTAGTGTAGGCTCTTCATGATACCTTGGGGCAACAGGGTATACTGTTGCTCCAATGGGCAGTCAATATAAAATAGTAGGGCAGACCCTTCATGTTACATGGGCAATATAGTTTACTCTTCTCTTCATGAGCTATCAATATAAAACAGCAGGGTAAGCCATTCATGTTTACCTTGGGGCAATAGACTTTACTATCGCCCTCCTAGGGAATCATTATAGCACAGTCAAATATGATATGTTACCATGGGTCAATGTAGTAGATTTTACCTATCTGTTCATGAGTAGTTAATATAAATTAGGGTTGGGTGTGTATGTTACCTTGGGGCAATAGTTTAACATTGCAGTCATGTGCAGTCAATATAAAATGTAGTAGTTTAGGCTCATCTTGTTAGTTTGGGCCAATAGATTTTATGGTCCCTCTCATAATCAGTCAATATACAGGGCCAGTGGAAGCATTCAGTGGGGGATTTAGGGGGGGGGGGG
>JAOTQE010086021.1:0-27493 GCA_025631205.1 Nesometra sesokonis
ATTTTTTAGCATGTAACAATGCAAAAGTATGGGTAAATATTGTTTAAATACCCTAATTTCTAGTTTCATGGTCATAAATTATGTATTTAAAATAAGCAAGTTAATTTTAAAATCCATTTTTTGTCATTTTTCAAGTGACAATACATCTTTAACTAAAACATAAAATGAATAGTCTTTTTTTGGGTGAACCTGCCCTTTAATAGAAATTTAAAAAAGCAGTTACAATGCCATTTAATTGTTATTATATACTAGAACTTTTTTATCAAATGTTAAGAAATCTGGAAAAATGTAAATAAATGAGCGCCCTCTACATATAGACAATACCAAAATCTCAACTGTCATCACAACGCGGTTACGTCTTCTATTTTTTGTGTCAAATTTATACATTTAAACAAACGTTTTCGAACCATTAATGAAATGTCGAAGAATGACAAAAATATCATAATTAATTCTAGAGGGGTTGCTTTAAGTAACGGTAACTGACCTCCTTGGTTCGTTCGTGTGGCTATCGCTTGCACTCACGGGAAAACATTTATAGCAAATTTGTTTGATCTCTTTATCATGCGGATTTTAAAATTATTGACGTAATACAAATCTTCGTTTACTCTACTTGATCTCAACGGACGAATATCAATAACAGTCGATGTGTCGGTAATCATAGCAGTTACATACTATTATACTTCAATTAGATGTCTTATCAGTTTTGAATAAGAGTTTCATGACATGTCCGTCCTTTCGCCAACAGTTTTCGAATGAGGGGTTAATTAAATATCACAGGTGCTTGCTAGGCGGGTTTTCCCATTCGTGACAGGCATTTTGCGTTTTATCTCTGTCGCGGCCTAATGGGCTTTGACATCCTTTGCAACATACGTATGTCAGTCATGTTAATTTGGATATTACGGAATTAGAAAAATACTCTTAATTAATTAATGGATCAATCAAACGAGTGTACCCAGAGCTCATAGGAGCTAAAATACACACATTTATGCGCGTATATATAAAGGCGTATCATCAAGAGACGCGTAACGCGTGCGTACAGTGATTAACAGATAGGGGAGTCTACAAAACACCCGGATTAACGATGGTCGTGACGGCACGAACATGTCCTCAAATGAGTATTAAAATCAAAACAAACCGTGAAGCACTTATCCCATAAAACACGGCGAGTACGAGTGTTTCCCAAAATTTTGTTGAAATACATGTTTAATTGAGCATGTCTATGATTGTTTTTGAAGCTTAGTAACATTTTTCTTAGTTTTAGATTCAGTAATACATAGTTGATTTAGTTTTAATTTACATTTACACGTAAATAAACATAATTTAAGGTAGGCTAAAAGTTGGAATTGCGTTTATCCACTTAGCAGAGCTAAGCTGTTCAATGTAAATTAACAGATAAGCACTGTGTACGAGTTTGGGGCTGAAACAATCTATAGTTACTAGCCAAGTTGAAAGGTTTAATCAAATCCAGTTGAAATAAAACTGGAGTAGCTAGTGAGAGAATTATGTATGATTATATTCCAATTGATAGGGTGAGTTACCAATAAAGAAATATAAAATTTAAAAAGTTGGATGTTTTGAGCTGGTTTAACACAGCGACGTATATAAAACAGCGCCCTCGTCGCTAAATCTGTTTAGTTGTCTATACTCGCCTTTCTGAACACGCTTGTAACCTTGTTTCTCTGGTTTGTCACTAACGGTATTCAGAGACCATTTCAGCATTGTTGCTCCAGCTTGATCATTACACCAAAATTGGATTTTCCTTAAATTTGACGTTTTTTATGAGGGAAAAAGAAGTAAAATTTGTGGGTTTTTTTTTTCAAACACGTCTTCGGTCGCCAGTTTCAAGATGGCTACTGTTGACGGATCCAATGGAACATATTGGGTATTTTTTTTAATTAATCACACCAAAAATTTTAAGGTAAAAAAGACTAACTGGAACAAAATCCAGTACTGTATCTATCAAATAATCGATCGTACTTGTTTTCTGATCTATTTAACAGAGTCAGGAGTAATATGTATTGCCATAAGAATGGCGTTACAAATGGAACTATTGGTAGATTGATTGATTGATATATTGATTGATTGATTGATTGATTGATTTATCTATTGCTAGATTGATTTATTGATTTATTGATTGATTCAGAGGTTTATTGCTTGATCGGGAGTTTGATTAATTAATTGATTGATCGACTGATTGATCGACTGATTTGATTGATTGAATTGACTTATTGATTGATTGATTGATTGATTGGACGATTTATCGATTGATTGATTGATTGAACGGATTTATTTTTTATATCTCATTGAAATAAATGGGCTTATATACTACCAGTTTAAAGTAAATTATTTATCATGTTAGACTTTCCAATACTGTTTTATACATTGTTGTAAAATAACAGATTTGTTTTAATACATGATTCTTACCTATCTGTGCTGTGCATATCATCTATCTCATGTTTAATATTGTATGTCTGAAATGCAATGAGTTAACTGTATGCACACGTTTTATGCATTAATAATCGTATACTAAGTTTCCATTAGTAAATATAATTTCTACTACTTATTTCATATGAATGATAAACAAGCAATGTTCCCTCTTTGAAAAATACCTATACGACTTTATTCCTCTTTTGGCTTGCATTTGACACTTAGTAGTTATCTGAAGATAACGAATGTATGACCTCTGCTACATGGCACACACTCGGTTCTTCTATAATTCAATGAGAATAATTAAGTTTAAGAATTATCAATCGCTCACAGTCATCGATAAACTCGTCGAGAAACTTAAACGGATTTGCGAATAGTCCAGAGGCGATATAATGATGCTTACTTTATCAGAGTCAGTTCTCGACCTCTACAACCTAGTTGCCTTGATTTTGATTCATCTCACTATTATTATCATCATTTATCAACTTCATCAGCAGTGATATTTCTAGATTAATTTATTGCTTACTCTTCTAATGAAAGAGAGTGGAAATTCACTCTTTTGGAGTGGATTTAAAAGAGTAAAAGCGATTTGATAGAGTCCAGTTCTCGACCTCTCTAACCTAATCGCATTGATGTTGATTCATCTAACTATTATTATCATCATTTATCAACTTCATCAGCAGTGATATTTCTAGATTAATTTATTGCTTACCCTTCTAATGTAAAAAGAGTTTTAGAGCGGATTTAAAAGAGTAAGAGTGATTAGATAGAGGTTAGATCCCAAAATCTTGAACCTAGTTGCCGTGATGTCGATTCATCTTACTATTATTATCATCATCATTCAACTTCATCAGCAGTGATGTTTCTAGACTAATTTATTGCTTACTCTTCTAATGTAAAAAGAGTGGAAATTCACTCTTTTGGAGCGGATTTAAAAGAGTAAGAGTGATTAGATAGAGGTTAGATCCCGAACGCTTGAACATAGTTGCCGTGATGTCGATTCATCTTACTATTATCATCATCATCATCATCATCATTCAACTTCATCAGCAGTGATGTTTCTAGATTTATTTACTGCTTACCATCCTAATGTGAAAGAGTGAAAATTCAATCTTTTAGAGTGAATCTATTAGAGTAAGATTGACCTGAGTGAATCTGGCCTGCACCTCTCCAATCCTGTTGCATTGATGCCAATACATTTATTATTATCAGCAGCTTAATCGGTAATGGCTACTCCACAAGTAGTTGATTTTCCACTCTATTATTATTAAGATATTATTTTTTTAAATAAAAAATATGCCTACGTGATAATTATTTTTATGTAATTATGTCTATTGAAAGTCACTTATAGATACTAGGTACAATTTTATATTTAGGCTTCTAGATTACTTCTGTTGGTTTCCTATTTTTGTGTACAACTTTAAAACATTCTTGTATTTTTACTTATTGATTTCAATGGTGTTGATATGTTGTGGGACTGTGGCATACTTGAGTTTTACGTTTGTATTAATAACACGAGTCTCAGTATTGCTTAACCTCATAGTAGCATCGTTCTTCTTCTTCTAGGTGCCATATCTTAAGACTTCGGCTATCATGGCGTGCCTATTATCCTGTTGTTAGCTCTTCTCCACGCTCCTCTTACTGATGTTGAGCTCCACAAACTCAACATCCATGTAACTCTTCTTCTTCCCCCGCTTCTCTTTCCTTCAATCCTTCCTGTCAATGCCAAATTTTCCAGACCTTTTCTAATCACATGACCCAGAAATCTCATCTGCCTCATTCTTACATCTTTCACCAGCTTCTTATATATACCTGCTCTACAGAAAACCTCGTCATTGCTCACGCTGGCTGTCTAAGGTATACTCATCATTTTCTTGAGAAACAAGACTTCACAACTTTCTAGCCGCTTGCGTGTTTCTGATGTGGCACCGTTACTTAAACATTAAACGATGGAGTGTCACAGGCTGATGCTGTGTCCATCGTACTGACAATGTGATACTGGGACTGAATATCACGGCCGTAACCAGACATCTAAAACCTACCGGCGCAATATTATGACTTTTTAGTCTCCCACCGTCGAACCGCGGAGTGGAGAGAGAGGAGGCGTTTGTCTGGTAACTCCTCCAGCCGCAGAAGAAAACTAGATATGCTTAGATGCATTCTCTTGCATTTAAATTATCTTTTCCCTCTTTCCCTTCCTCCTTGAGTTTTTTGCATACAGCTGCCCCAGTTCTCACATAGCTAGTTACGACCACGAATATGTGGAGGAGCCAAGACAAACGAGTGATAACGTCGAAAATGTAAAAATTGAGTCACTTATTACTGAAACTTTTTTTCTGCTTATTGTGTAAAACTACCTTTACGACTTATACCTCATGTCTTGGCTCTGCAACATATCGGTATTCCGTTATTTTAAATCTTTCCGCTACAAAAGGGGCTTTCTCCACGTATCGATCGGTACATTGTGTAATTCTACACTGCACGTGTAAAGTTTTCATTTTCTTAATCACTAGTCATGTACCTTATATAATCGGATTCCGAAAGCTTGTAATCCCCGCATTTTATCGCCGTGTTTGTGAATTGATGTCGATACGGACGCAATGTCACTTGCTGTTTGTTGTATTAACTGCGTTGTAAGGCCTACATTAATTACTTTAGGCCTACATCATATAACTGATCGCCATCATTGTGTTCGCCTAATCATCGTAAACATGGCACAATCGTACAGCATGATCATGACGTAATTACGATACAATATTATGGCGTATTCATGCCGTAATTATTATAGCGCAATTAAAATTGCATACTTATATTATATGGATAATCATTACGTAATCCTGTGGCGCATTCGGCGTAATCATATGCCATAACATAGCGTAATTATATCTCGCAACCATGGCGTATATTTATTCTGTGATGTCGTAATGGCGTAACATTTTAAAATAAATTTATTTTCTTTAGTATAATGCGTTGATTAGAAATTAGTACAAACGCCTAGTGTGGTAGAGGAGTGGGAACGAATTTTGCTCTGTGATGTTAACCTACATCAGCATTCATGTCACTAGGGAGCATATGGGTAAATGTATGGGTCGAAATTACGCTATAATTATCGTTATCGTATAATTATGCGCTAATTATCAATGGATACAATGCGTTTTATAAATATGATAGCATATTACAGTACTGTGCTGTATTAAAAGTTAATGAGCTAATACATGCCCAACATTAACACATACGGCTAACACTACATTAATGAAGTAAGTGTGATTTTACGGGCAATCTGTTCATGAAAAGCGATTTAAAAGCCGCTGCCTTGGCATTCGACCTATATTCGTGCACTAATATTATTATTACGCAGCATATTTACTATCACAGGGGTTACCCAACTCTATGGAGTTTATTTGCTAAACTATGTTTAATTGCATTATTAGAACGCTGGTCGCTTCATCATCTACATTAATTGCTATGACATATGAATACCTATGTATTATATAGGCCATGTTCACGATGAGAGTGCGTTTGATAATTGCGACTTGGAGGTTGGTCTGGTATCAAAATTGTGTCTACTCTCGAGTGCGCTTGCCAGGTTTTGTTATTTGCTGGATTACTACTCTCTAAATGTAAAAATAGTAATAGTAGTAGTAATGTAAGTATTTTCGGGGTGAATTAAAATGAGTGATAGTGACATGAAGGACCACTCTAAAGAAGTGAATTATCAACACTTAAAATCCAGTGGAGTATTCGGGAGGAGGGGATGCTTAGGGTGCTCTAGCAGGGTAGTGAAAAAAAAACGATAATTAATAGTTTTTAATTAGCAGATGCCAGAATTTCATCGTTTAATTTTCATATTTTAAACAAGTTACGCCCTACAGTATACGGTAAACATTCAATCCAATTGAATTATTTGCTGAAGTGAGGATCAAGCACGCACGTAAACGTAACAATGAACAAAACAATCGCAAATACAGGCCAAACTGGGTGCATGGGGCGGATTTATGGAGGTGGAAATTTTGAAAAAAAAATTATTTAGTTAAAATTTGGTTGATAAGTTCATTAGTGTCATTCATTCATTGATTAAATTAGCCAAAATATATTTTTAAAAAATCAGAAAAAAACAATTCATTGATTTTGGATTGGGTTCTGAGAATTGTATTACTTTAAGGACCCAAATGGGCTTCAGCTCCACCATGGTTGTGGATGAGGTAAGAACATTTTGAACTATGAAGCCTCTATAAATGACCGAAAATGGCATTCAAATAGAATATTTCAGCTCCAACCATGTTGAGTCGGCGTCCCATTATTTTCTTAAAATAATGACATTGTCAACACCCAAAGTCACCATTTCTAAAGATTGCTCCCTGAATATTCTATATGAATGCAATTTTCAGTCATTTATAGGCATCATCATTCAAATTTTCTGACCTCAACCCCAATCATGGTGGGGCTGAATACCATTATTTTTTTTTTTTTTAATAATGAAATTCTCGAAAAATTTCATCTGGTTTCAAATATCTTATTTTGGAGTTTTCTTTCAAGTTAACCGAAACGTACCAAAAAGTAAGTTTACTTTTATGGTTTAACTTCAAAGAAAATTCCAAGACACTATCTAGAAATTACTACCTAAATGTTCTATTTTAATGCCATTTTCGGTCATCTAGAGGCTTCATAGTTCAAATTCCAGTTCATAGTTATATTTTTATTTTTTTTAATACAAAGATGAGTTCAAATTAAGGTTGCTGACGTTGGTGGCGTTATCCGTTATATTGAATTCAGTATCAATTTAATAGCAGACCAACGAGTAACTGGAATTAAGAATTGCATTTCATGTAACAATCATTTTAAACAGAAAGTAGCTCCTATATTATTTCCTCATTTTAAGTGTTGACATTAATTTTTCTGATACTGGTGGCGATCCAAAAGATACAAATACGCCCATTATAATTATTGTAGTGATTAAGTTATTAAGGAATTGTGAAATTCTGATTTCACAGTATGGATGGCAAAAAAAATGAACCATGGATGTTATTTAACCTAAATGACTTTGTCTTTATATAGAGATTGTTACCGGCGGTTAATAGATTGTTCTGTCCTATTGTGTCCTACATGTCACAGGCGGAATGATTTTGATTACAGATGGGGACAATCAAATACTGTATATAGGCCTAGATATCTAATCGAGTACGCATTAGTACCGATAATATTAGTATTGGACATTTGAGATAATGCATTCACGAGTTGTATGGGCGAGCGGTTAATGCAGGGGAACCATGCACCATAGCAATAGCAACAGCATGGGTTCGAGACCCACTCGCACCATGGTGGGTTTTGGTGGTGGAACAAGTCTTCTCGGATAAGGACTATAAACCGTAGGTCCAGTGTATCATACGGCTTGTGTGCACTATAAAGAAACCAGTACATCTTTGGAGACGAGTAGGGGGTAACCCGTGTGTACTGGCCCATACATCCCCTGCCGTGGACAGATGAATGAGCGCCTGTATCGGGAAGCAGGACATGACGTGGCCCTTAGGGCCATAGAAAGTCATATGAATGTGTAACATCTGGTACACAGCACCTTGAGACTATACTGTATAAGGCGGTATATAAATCGAACTACATTACATAAGAAAATAGAAACACACTATTTTATTTTAGTAGAGTAATACTGTGGAAGAAACTGGTGTAACCTCAAAAAGATGCAACAAAATAATTTAATTGAAATTGTGCAATATTGCGTGTACTTAAACAACCACTTCTTACAAAATCGGAAGATGTTTTCATTCCAAAATTACCGCCAAAAATGTGCAATTATAGTAATCTGAAACTTTAGTGGTCATCTTGAAGAAAACAAAAACTCGTACCATTGGTCGGTGTGCTGTTTTCTGTTATTTACCTTATTCTGTGTCTTTTCTCTATTCCATTCTCTATGAAGTTAACCAATTTAATAACGCCTGGCTGTTTCATACCGGTGTTATTAAAATAATGAATAGATTAAGAAGATGCTTGGAATTGCAAAAAAAAAAAAACTTACACTTTGGGGTATAATATTCTAATTAGAAGTCATTGGAAATGAAGATAAATAGCATTGCTATTTCCAAGATACCGTGATAAATTATTATATACTACGGAACAATCTACTCCATTATGTGTGAATTAATAACCATAATAATTCTCGAATGTCATTTGTTTCTAGCGAATCGGTATTTTAAAAACTGTCGAATAGCACTGCATAATGATACAGATGCAGAGGCATGCAGTATATTTACAATTTGACCTGTAGTCTTTGCGTTTTCTGTTATTATCGTGTATCATCATTCGTCCCATTTGAAGTAGGCAAATGATTCCGTGTCTATCTGTCTATCTGGCCTGTCTGTCTGTCTGTCTGTCTGTCTGTCTTGCTTGCTATCTGTCTGTTTGTATGCATACTTAGGGTTCATCGTTTCTTGGTCTTCTTCATATGGTGCTATCCCCATAATCACCGGGTAGGCAGACTTTCTAAAGATTTTTTAATGGACATGATTTCCTCTGAGAGTGAGTTCTGTGTAAAGACATACTGTTGTGGAATGGGGTCTTTGCTACATCAAGAGATACTGTTTTCCAAATCGTAATAACAATCACATAAATAGTTGTATTTAAATGCATAGATCACAGTTCAAAATATAAAGTCAATTTTTCGAACGTTATTTAATATCTACTATCGCGCTTGTAATGAATTGACCATTGAAGATGACCTTTTAATGATGCGTGAATTCAGGTGCCATCTTGGTCCGTTCCAGTAAATGACCCGTCAAAAAGATGATGGATTTAGTAAAACTTTAATTAACCGGAATTTATCTTTGTGATCTGTAAATAAACTGCTTGTTGTTCTAATACATTGTGAATCGTGTATGTTTCTGTTATTCGGCCGATTTGGAAAAGTATTTGCATTGTTGTTTGTTTTCCGAAGGATGTCCTTTGTTGGGTGTGTCTGATTTGGCTCTAATATCCGGACATGTAATATTGCTTCAGCTTTTTTTCCTGAAAGCACGATAATGTGAATTGAAATTATTGTACAAATCTGAAACATCTTCCCCTGGTAACTTGTCAGATGAGTAACTCCATTATCTTCATTCGGGTTAATTGTGCACGTTCACTCCTTTAATATCTGATAAAGGCCTTAGTCTGGATAACCACATGTCGTGTGAACGTGGCTATAGACTTGACATGTGTTACTATTAAAATACATTTCTACATGTTTTCGCCCATATTGTGAATCACCCCACGGGCCGAGGCAACCACACGTGTTGTTGAATTTTCTACTATACGCCATTAATGATCTGTTTTCTCAGAAGTGTTGAACTATTAATATTATTAATATAGACACTACAATCAGGGTTGATTGACGGCATATCGTCTGTATAATTTTATTCCCGCCTAAATTGGATTATGTAATCAAATATGCAAATTAGAAATTCGAAAGCGAAGTACTCGATTTGTGTTTCATATATGACGATTGAATTACCTATGCGAGTCGTGAACCTAACGATCACCAGGTAGTTTGTATTCCTTTAAACACAAATGATTGAGTTTTTCAAAATATGTTTCTGAAAGAAAATATCTTTAGATTGCTCCGGTCGTGAATGTTTGAACCAGATTTTCATCCTACTACCATCTATGTAAGTTCAGCTGGTGCGTATCATTTAGAAGACGCGCTATTTTGGCACCCGATTTATTTAGTTTAATGTAAGAAATTAGACAAAAAAATTGAGAAAAACTGTAATGTAACAGACTAATTGCAGTGTTGTTCGTGAATTAAATTGTTCATAGTATCTAGTAGCCTAGTAGTGTAACCAAGGCTTCAGGGGACACACACATTTGAGCTTGGTTTTCAGTATACTCTTAGCACACCGCTGGTAGCCCTGCTTTTAGGCATATTCGTTGAACTCCATTTTAAATAAATAGAGTAAAGTAGATAAATAAAAGCTAATTATTAATAAAATTCAGTAATAACTAGGCTACAATATTATATGCCTCATTGCCTCATTTTAATTTGTTATTATAGTTCTATTATATAACTAAAAAATTGCATTAAAAACTAGAACAAAATAACTGATTTAAAACACAGATAATAGTATACTTAAACTTAAATAAATATTTAAAACGTAACAGTGGGGAAAATCCGATCAAGATTGATAAAATGTAAATCGAACTTCAACTGAAATTAATTTATCTGCATACGGCCGTTTCACCCTCTAGGGATCATCAGTGCAGCTAAGGTGTTACGATAAAATGGTGGGACCAGCTTGAGCAGGGCTTAGGTTAGCCCGCACGATTCGATGTATAACACCAAATAATGTCAAAATTAGTCAAGTCGTGGTTTACATAATAACTATAATAACAAATTAAGATGAGGCGATATACTATTATTTATGTTTTAAATCAATTATTTGTTGTAGTTTTCAATGCAATTTTTCAGTTTCTAAAGTCATGTTTCATCATTATTCATAGAGAATACGACAAAATGAAAATATATGCCTTCCTGTAAAGCAACGAGAAAAGATTGATGTGGGACAGCAAAAGTAGTAAAACATGAAATAGCATGTCATGTAATCTCGACTAAAGCTGTAAAACAACGTCGTTTCAAACAGTATTCATATTATTAACCTAGGCCTACTCATACAGTAATCTCATCAACTTTAAAAATGTTATACTTAACGATCTTGGGGAACAGATATTCAGGATTGTCATCGGTGTGAGGAAATCACAGGGAAAATATGTTTTTTTATTGATTGCGTTATTAAACTTGCACGGCAAAGGCCAATATTAACAAAAATCCCAAAAAATGGAATGTTTGGGTGCTTCGACAAGTTGAGTTTGATATGAACGACGTAAACGTGGACAGAAAATGTGATGTCACGTCCGTCGGGATGAGATGCGAGGCTCTTCAGGGCGTCATTCTTGGAAAACCTCGTCCTTTAAGGTTTGGAACGTGGAACATCAGGATAATGTTGATGGACAACCTGAGAATATTATTATTAAAATGAACAAATACGTTATTGATGTTTTATGCCTGCAGGAAACAAGGATTGAAAAAAAAATATTGATAAACAATGATGATGGGACAAGAATGGACACATCGAAATCAAAGAAAGGTAAATGTGGAGCAACAGTGCTCTTCAATAGGAAAGCATTAAAATGTGTAAAAGAAATAATTGAATTGAATGAAAGATTTATGAAAGTTCAAGCAGAACCAGATGACACAAATGCATGCCGCCTACAGACCACTCAAATGAGGAAGTAGATGAATGCTACCAAAACGTAGAGCCTATGTATGCTTCTGAAAATGGAAACACTTATTTGGTAGTAGCAGTTGCTATGAATGCAAAAAGTTGTTAAGGAACGGAAGGAGATAGGGTAGGTTAATTTGGATTAGGAGTGACAGGGAGATGAGGCTAGTGAGATTACGTAAGATAGTAAAGTTATATTTTACCAACATAAACTTTGACAAAAATGCACGAGGAAAATAAACCTAGAAAAGTCCAGGAGATCGTTTTAGAAACCGAATCGACGTTTTACTAAGTACGCGAACGTTACAGAAAAAAGTATACTACACTCTTGTGCGTATCTCAGTGCAAATACAAATACAGACCACAGCCTGATGATGTCGAAAGTGAAATTGAAATTAAAGAAAGTGCAGATAGCAAAAAAAAAAAAAAAAGACGTGGAGCACAATTAAACTACATAAAGAAAGACTATCGAAAGTGGTACTGGTGACGAATGGAGAAAATAAACTGGGAAGAAAGAATGACAAATGAAGAAGTATTGATAAGAGTAGAAAAGAAGCGTACAATTATATAGTTACAAGGAATACAAAAGAAATGTATCGGTCATGTGGTGAGGTATGGACGTTTTCTAAGAAGTACCATATGAAGAAAAATAGGAAAGAGACCAAAGAGAAGACCAAGTGATAAACCACTTGATGTAATCATTAAAATAAATGGGGAAACATACTACAAACTGAAACGATGTGAAAACTGTAAGCTGTGGAGCATTAATTGATGGACCTGATGGAAAGCAGATAACTCAAGAAGAACAAACATGCCTATGTAGTTGTCTACTTTGATGACGTAGAAATAACTACAATCTAACACCGAATCGATATGCCTTATAACCCAATACTGTACTATTTCTATATATGAACGGTCATGTATTTATCGTTTGTCGGATATGCTCTCTTTCAGAAAAGCAAATTGCAAAGTAGAACAATAACGTGTATTTTAAATTTAGATTAGGCGGAGTCATTTAAACAAAATTACATTTAAATTGTAATATATTCAAATATAATATTAATGAAATGTCTTATACTATGTAATGTATGTTTTTTTGTTCATTAGGAATATGTCGGCAAATTTCTTTGAAGTACTTGAAGATAATTAACAATGAAACAATGAATCGCCATACATGTGGAATCTAGATTATTTTAATAATAATGAACAATCATTCAGTTATTATCATTTACCTCTGAGAAATTGTCTTACTTTGCTCAACACCTAACCCTCCTAACAAACTTTTAATCGCAAACTGGTTATTATTTATTTTCTTATAGCAAGACAAAAAGGCGATTTTGTTACTACTCGTTATTGTAAAGAGATGAGTACAGGCGAAGTGACCAAAATGCATATGCAATCATCATTTTCAACTTCTAGCAGGCGGCTAGGTCTTCGCTAAACAGTGGTACGATATAGGCTGAATATGATGGGACGATGATTCTGTAGCATTTATCCTGTATATTCGCCAGTATCTTTATTTTCTGATTGTCACTACTTGTGATTTCTTGCATTGTTCATTTTGTAATATATATTTTCCATCGTGAACATGCTACATGTGGCAGTACCGGTTACACTACATAAACAGTTCCATCTCGATTGTTAATTGCCTATACATTATGCGAATGTAAATTTCTTCAAATTCAAAGATAACCAAAGGATAGGGAGTTAGAGGTGCATACTTACGGGTTTAACATCAATGTAAAACTGTGAGATAAATTTGTAGGACTACTATCCAAACTCAAAGGACGCCCTCTGTATTTTGTTTTGAAATTATCGTACCAAAACTTGCCGGTTTACTGTTTCATGTTCTTGCTGTACCTAAAATTTCAATCTAATTTCAGACATTCTTTAGCACACACATTTCCATATCATATTACTACTAAGAATACGATGATAGATTGTTGTCGAATTATTTACCATGATGAGATTTGATAATGCTAATATTGTGAAATAACCTCACAGAGATTGATGAAGTTTGGAAAATGGCAGGCCGTTAGGATGATTGTTGACTTTATGTTCAGTGTCGTATTGCAATTACCACTATAACACGTGCTTTTATGACTAGTGATATTGTAAACTAATATTCTACTGTAGCTATTGTGTTGTTTGAATTCGTACGTCAGGTTTCTCTTTACTTTTCTGATTATTTTCATGTTTTCTTGAATTATTATCAGACTGAATGACGTTGTTAAGACTAAACAAAAACGGGAGCGTTTATGGTCGAAGATGCCTACCACAGTTATAATTATTTATGCCATACCGATGCTGCCACTTTCAGCTCCAATTGTCACCGTTTCAGTCGATCACAAGTTTGATTTGTTGTAGTTCTAATATTCTCTTTTATGCGCCACCAACGTCAACATAAAACTCTAATACCAAGTATGGGACGTCACTGATGTTTTGTTTATAGGGTGTGTTTTTATAGCGAAGTTATAGAATGAGCAGGTCGGCGATCTGGAGTCAAAACTTCTTCAGCAACATGTTTGATTGACAAATCAATTTCTAAAGCCTTTTTCACACAGAATTGTAAAAAATAATTGCGTAATTCACGAATGCCGGTTTTGGTGTGAAAGGGTACTTCCCCTTCAATGCCGGCATTCTTTAGACCGCCTTAGATCCTTCACATCCAGTAACTGGTTTTGGCCAGATTTGCGTGGAAAGTTCGACTGTTGTAATCCCAGCTTACACGATGAAGCAGAACTAAACCAAGGTCACAGTTAGAATGGACGGTTTAATGCAGCGCCCTTTATTGCTAAGGATGCAAATTTACGCATTTCGCTTGCACCCGTTCACACGGAAAACTGCAATATCTACCGGGACCTTCTGCGTTAAAGGGTTTAGACGGGCAATAATTACGGCATATTAATGATAACATTGTATTATTTCCTGTGTGAAAGTGACTTATGCATCATAAAGCTTGACACCAATACGGGTAGTTAAATATTTCAAGGCAATCTCACGTGTACTACGGACTGTGCCATAGCACCCGTGGCCGGTACCGTCTTTAGCTGGATGTCTTGGTATCCCATTAGTGATTATAGATTGTTACATGCGTAGAATGAAAAGCACTCATATTCATTAACCATCTTTATAATCACCATCATTACAACTCGTAATGTTCGCCCTAGTCCTGATTGTCACCATTGTCGCTGTCTGCAATTCAATCTGACTTTTTAAGTTTTACATAATCCGTGTAACATTCCAACTAATAATATAAGCCTTCTACTATAAAATAGATATACTGCAAAACTTGTGTCTTCCATAAAGACACACTTTAAGGCACTTTTCCTCAAAGCACAATTTGTTTATACAGTTTAGCAAAAGTTTAATACACATAATGCATCTATACTTAACATTTTAAATTCGTATACATTATGTATATAACCCAGACATATAATCCAGGCGAGCGTTACATTTACGAGGTTGTCGTGAGTTCATAAATAGCCGGGAAGCAGCATCACGTTTACGTAATAACAACACCCAAAATGCTCAATAATTTATTAGGCAGCAATTTCATATTCTCTCTGAATACGCTTTATTATGATTTATTTTCCTGGCAATTGAATTATTTTAGCAGTAACCATTTTATTAACCATTCATGTCAGCTGACTGTGTTTAGCTATTAACCTATGCGCCTGTTCTTAATTTTAATGGCTACAGTCGACTATGAGTATGCGTGACATTGCCGTATCCTCACAAAATATATCGTTGCCATGAAGTCGCTCCATGTACGCACGTGTGAGTACTAGTAATTTCGATACTGATTGTAACTGAACAAACTATTAGTAATTTAAAATTGTAAGAGTGGAGTGGCGCTTTTGCTTGGTAGCTAAAGGCCCATTCATTCCAAGGTAAAAAGAAAACATTCTGAATTTGACTATAATATTCTATTCACATTTATAAATACAATTATAAATACTGATCTGCCATATTTATATCATTGTATTATTTCTAAAAATTAAAAATGATAAGTAATAATCTTATATATATTTTTTGGGGTGGATCTTTAAAATAAATCGGATTAATCTGTATTTGTTTTGCTTTTGCGAACATTCAATTTCTAGTAACCAACGGCTAACTATGTGTGCGCGTTGTCGCGTGTAAAACGGCGCTTAATAGTCTCCATTACCAATCCGCTTAAGAGAGAATAGTATGGGAAGCATGCGCGCGGATACCATCTTCAATTAGTACTAGCTTAGCAGCGGGAAATTATAAAATTAATTGTTTAGGCTAAGCCTAAAACAGTTCAATAACTGTTAGTCCCTTTTTTATACTCGAGAATAAAACTAAAGAAATATACAGGTAACCATGTTTATTATTTTAAAAAAATAGGTCAATTTTCAAAGAAATTTTAAATTTGGGTAGATTATAGAAGGAGTGCGCCTTTAAAATGAGGTTTTTTTTATGCGGGGGCATGTTGGACTTAGAGATATTGTTTTTCAATGTCTTAGTTCCAGTTTATTTTTACATAGGCCTAGCAATATCGTACTATATTTTCAGTTTAAACTTAACATGTGTGGCTTGCGTTATGACCGTAACTTGTAAGTGTAGCTCCCTGGTGTAAGTGACTTCGGTGTTTAGGATGTGACAAGCACATCTTTTGTTTCTCATCGCCCATAGAATAAGAAATGCATTTAATTCATAAAATACGTTGCGTGTTACCACCCCTAGTGTTATCAAGTTTGAACATAGAATTGTTGTTGATAACTGAGATTTGGTGATTCGAAATAGGAACGGAATTCCAGTAAGTCTGATCAAACGACCAACTAACCAATATATGACTGACGAACAGTAATTTGAAATTTTCTGCAAAATGTAATGGGAGGAACCAATAGCATAATAAACCGACATAGATACAGACCGACTCATCAACTAACAGATGGAATGAATGACATACATTCAGTTCAATTCAAATCATTATTTTTATCGTCCTTTAAAGTTCGTGTTTTTTGGTAAATTTATAACAAGTCAAAAACTGTGGATTGGCTGCTCGGGCGCATCTACAGCCAGAGCCCTATGCTAGTCCTGCTATTTTCAAGAGGATAAAATAAAGTTAATATTTTTAGATAAATTAAATCTTAACGCAACCCAGTCACCCGCGGTTCTGCCTTAGATTTTTTTTCCTCGACGTCCCAGCCAGAAAAGTTGGTGGCACTATAATAAAGTATAAATATTCATTAGCAAAGGTCATTCTCGACACTATGTGTGCGCTGTGCCACTCGATCCTGCTTGTTGTTTTGTTAACAAGCATTAAAAAATGTTCAAGGAATTTTGTGGTGGGAGTATTTTATACGTAAAACACTGTTTTACTGTAATGCATTTCTGTGTACAAAAAAGAACAGTTTTACAAAATTATTTAGGCATATCATTTATTAATTTTAAATGTGTTTACCTTTTTATTTGATTTAACGAATGCTGGATTTCTTTTCAATTTCTGTTTCATTCAGCACAGCGGTTGCTCTGAAATTTACGTTAATTGTAAATAGGCCTATATAAAATCATAAAAATGATTCTATATTTTCTTTTCTTGTTAGAATTTCAAAGAATTCAATTATAGTGTCTATGTAATTGTATGTCTTCGCAAATGGCTCTGCTAGTCATTTTGTTTCGACACTCTGTGACTTTTTCGAGGGGTGAGTTGACATACAGGCCCACAATGTCATCCCAACCAATTTGCTCGCCTAGCTGAATGTATTCGACAGTGGTACGCCCCCAATATCTATCTATACTGTAGTTGAAGGAACGGTATAATACAACCGGATGTTCAAGGTGACTCATTTGCATTAATTATTCGTGAATAATCAGTGTTTTTACATAAACAAAATGGCACACAATAATTAAAAACAATATTGCTAATTTCCAACGAAAATGTTCCCAGCGGTTCATCTACACACAGTACAGCACATTTTGTTTACAAACTGTGTTTAATAATGCTTTTGCGCGCTCACCCTCTAGTCAGTAAACCTCGCTATAATTCTTTATTTTCAACATCGTCCACGAAGAATTTCATTGAAATATTAATTTTATTTGTTATTAATAATCTCCTATAACATGATATAACAGCATGGTACCGGTTGTTTCAGATGTAATAAATTGTATGGCTTGCTTATACGATGAGTTTGTAACAATTCTAATAAAGCATACTTTTATCAAATTACACCTTGTGAGGTAGGGCATGGCTTGTTTTGTTTATGGTTTATATTTCATCCATTAAAACTAAGCTTGAATTATTAACCAAACAATTTTAAAATGTATAGCCATCCTGCTATAACAATTATAAATATTATACTTGATACGTATTGATACACCTAAAATCTTAAATATTCAAATATTATTTTTATTTATATTTTATTCATAAATGTCCCTATAGTAAAATACTACTTAATTATTTGTGTAGGTAGATTTATTACTTAATTCATATTAAGCAAATCTTGAGCAAGTGTTGACAATCTGCATGGTAATTATGAAATTGTTTGCATTTTGAGCATTATGGTAAAAAAACATATAGGCCTAGTAAGCGATATTTATTAACACTGTCCACAGATTTGAAGTTTGTTGCTTAATTCATAATCGTATTCGACTTGTAGAATCTCGTTAACTAGATTTTTAGTAATTGTTATAGAGGTAAAACTTTGAAATAGCAATTCAAATGAGAAACGTTTAGTGATTCTGTCAGGTTTCATAAAAACGGGAAAAAGCAACAACATGACTATTAATTTCAAGCGCTTTTGAACCCTTATGTATTGAATTTAACTAAATGGCATATAACATGGTACATCTTTTATTTCTTTTTACTTTTAAAGTGGTGCGGGTTAGGGTGCCTTAGCACATTGAGTTATACAGTTGAACCACTCGTAAGCGGACACCTTGGGTTTGGCAAAAGTGTTCGCTTACGGGAGGTGTGCGCTTACAAGAATTTGACCGATAGAGGGCCAAAGTTGTAAAATTATGTACTGTATACGTCCTAATGTCTCACATTTTACAGCCTTACCAACACAAATGGGCTCTCAAATTGAAAATACTAAGTTAAGTTTGAAAAAAAAAGTTATTACTTATAATCGAAGGCAAAACAAAACAAGAATACGGCACGGACTTAAACGTTGGTTGGTAGAAGGAAATTGGCTAAAATGAAGAATCGAGACTGGCGAATTGTTAAAAATGACACCCCTCCTCCCACACCCACAAAAACAAAATGTTTTTGTCATGATGATGATGATGATGATGATGATGATGACGACGACGATTTCGACGACAATCATGCTGCTGCTGTTAACGACGACGGCAGCGGCGGCGACGAAGAAAATACATAATAGTTTTATATTATTAAAAGCATTTGAAATAGCTACAGAATAATTACGAATAGCAATACCTATGACGTATCTACGCACTGAAAAGAGTACACACTGTACGGTTTTGCAATTCCCTTGTTACCCGTTAACGCAATTATCTCTCTGTGTCTCTTGCCAATTGTATTGTTCTAAGATGCCCTACATCTCAGAAATGTTGCACTTTCATGCCAATTAATGTACTGTTAATATCTTACAAAAACATTCGGCAGTCTGTTTGGTGAGAAAGTCGCATCGTCTGCTGAACTTGTACGCGCGCGTGTACATGCCGTCTGCTAAATATTCATGTCGGGCCCCGAGGTCCCGTATGCTCTTCAGGATGAATTGGATTTAACCCAAGGGCATTATTAAGTTCAATACTTCATTCATAATATTGATCAAATCAAATACACTCTGAATGTAAAATGTATCGCTTGCTCCGTCATTTCTATGAATACCATAAGACCGAATTTATATAGTGGATTTAAAGTCGCATATGTTATTTAAATAGAAATCCGCTTATTTATGAATACGTCCTCTTTGGAAAACACTCAGAAATTAATGGTAATTTATGATTTCTGCATAAAGCACAAATTGTAAATTTGTCATTTGTACACACAGGTACACTGTCTGTTTTAGGACCTACCTTTACCTATTTGAAACGCCGACATCACGCGGCATGGGTATTAATGTGCCAATGTAAGTGTTTTTTTAAAAACTGCCATTTTGTGATATTAGTTCAATCCATAAAGTTAGTATGGTTGTATATTTACTATAATGTTATCACTTGCAAAAGAATTATGTCATTTTTAAAAATGTGTTTTTTTTGTTTACCTTATTCATGTTGTAGGCCTATGTGTCCTACACCACACGGTATGTGATCCCATCACAAAATACGGTACCTTATCGCTGGTGATTACTATTCTATTTTAGGGCTATACTTTTTTAGTCAGTTCTGGTGCAGATGAAAGGTGTAGGTTATGAAGATTTTCTGAGATTGATGGTCTTTTAATAGTTTAGGCCTAGTATTTTTATTTTTCATTGTTCAAACTTCTTGTCAGACTTAATGAACCGCGAATAGCTAGGCCTTCCGTAATCCTGTTTAGGTCTTGACAGACTTGGTCAATCCATTGGATAAAACCACTTTTCCAATACAGATGTTTATCAAAGTTACAAAGAAAAAAAAAACACTACAAATATTTCGTAACTTAATAATAATTATCAATATAAAATACACTTTGATTAAAACAGTAGCGGTTCCAACCATAACCATAGGATATGGCTATGTTTGGCGCGGAATAGTAACATGGAAAGTACATTTCCAATCAAAATATAATTTTCAAATTTTAAATATTAGAATTACCCATCTTTTGGCGTGTAGCCGAATAAAATTGAATCAGAAATACCTGAGCTATGATTGTTTGAATTTATTACTAAGTGAGTACATCGCACAAAACGGCCAGTTCCAGAAAAACTGGCAAACGCTTTCATGTAAAAATATGTTGAATTTTAATAATGTAAATTTTCCAAACTATATCTGATAAGTAATAATAAAATCATGACGGAATAACCTCCAAAAACATTGTTTTTTTATTTTCCCGTGTTTCTTTTCCGTCGGTTTAAAAATATTCGGATCTACTTATCCCATGAATGTCATTTGAAGTTAGATTCAGCTTAAAAACATGTTTGTGGGATTTTTCTTTTAATTACTTTTCCAAACATGAGTGAACTCATTTGAAGGTGATACCTCACAGATTTGTTTTGTTTGTATATCAGCAGAATGTGAAAAATATTGGTTTTTTGTTCCTTACTTTGATTGGCACCGATGCGTACTATGTCGACAGTAAAGCAATGGAGACACAAACTGTTAACGCGTGCGTACAGAAAAGCGCTTATAAAGAGACAAATGTGGAGGACGCTCATTATTTCGTAATCACGACACGCGCACGTTATGCGTATTTTATGCATTTTTCTACGTGTTTATAACAGTTTCTACCTGTTAGTGGCGTCATTGATTATGTTTTCTACGGTACTAGTTTACAACTACTGTTCTATTTTAATCACAATCAATAAACCGAACACGCTAAGTGAATGAACATTTATAAGCTTGATAATGAGATTAATAATTGAGATCATAAATTTAATTCTCTTTATTCTAAAAATAGGCATACTGCCTGTTTTAACTAACAATTTGGTGATTCTTTTGAATAAGAAATGTATAAGAATTGATCAAATTCATTCATTATGTAGGCCTAATTTAGTGGCCCAGTCTTGGTAGTTAACGAGATTTTCCCATTTCTTCGATCCTGACCGAGCTTTAGGATTCTCGCGCGTAAACTTCCTAAGTCACGGAATAAGAATTTAGGGTAAACCGTATACAAATTATTTAGTTATTGTTATTTGATGTAAATGAAATTTAAAGAAATAATTTGTTTTCTTAAAAATAGAAATGTAGGAAGAGCGTACAATGCGTATTTGTTCATTCTCCAGTTATTGAACTTAATGACTAACATTTGCCATTAAGAAAAACAAGTTTGAATAAGATTAGTGAATAAGTTATAATATAATCAGTCCCAAGCAAGCGTGCTAAACTTAAACATTCAAATTCTTCAATTGGACAACTGGGGGCGCTATATTGGTTTTGGGAAAAAACTTTACTTCATGATCGTCTGATCGTCGTCGTAAGTTATATAGTAACATTATGAAACACGTGGTTCTAGCAATTCACATTTACTTATTTTTATATTGCTTCTGCTCTCCGCATTGCGTTCCATTGGGGATAATTCCGTTATATGGATATGTGTGCGTTGGTCCAGATGACAATTTTAATGATAAATATCCAGAAGGAGGTATCTGCATACACTGGATTTTTATCAACGTTCTAACCGTTGCAATTTGTCGATGTTTTTCAACTTAAATAAATCGAAACACAACAAAGATGCTGTGGGGTCGGGTTTGGTTACGTAAGTGAACATGTTCTTAGAAATTAATTTCGCCCTGTAACGCGATAGTCGAACGACTTTACAAATGCGTTTATCAAGAGAAACGAATACACAGCCTAACGTTAACAATCAATATTCCGTCGATATGCTATGCACCCGCTAGTTATGAGAATCGACGTAAATTGTGGGTATGCCTGCCGTGTAAATAGCCATGTAACCTGATACATGCAATCATATTGACACACACTTAGTATTGAAAGTACCTCTTGTGTGCAACTTAATTTTCCGTGATCCATTCAATTAATATTTTGTTTACATATTTAACACACATGTATTATTTGAATAAGATCTGACTAAATAATAATATATATAGGCTACTTACACCTAATGTTATCTGCTGATTGTACTGTGAATCTCTTACCCTTAATTATAGTTGTTAATGCGCATAGGCTAAAGCCTCAAGGCGTCTTACATTACAATTAAGCAGGTAGGAAAATTACGAAAAATGATGTTGGGAAATGTGGGTATTAGAAGAGCTTTAAATGCACTGATGGATGGATTGGTTTTATGATTTTGACTATGTTGTTTAGGAAAACTGAAATCCAAACAAAAGAACGATTTCCGTAAGGATGAACCAAATGAGATAGACACTTTGAGCTTGATCTAAAAGACCTCTTAGATGAATAATTTTTAATGAGGTGAGATTTGAATTTTCTCGTAATACATGCACCTTCTTTACCGCCCCACCCCCCGCGTGCCAAAACCCGAAAAATAACATTGATAAATCATTTGGAAATACGATATAAAGTTGACAATTTTAATTAAATTCTTGTCAATTTTAATACGAAAAACTTGGCGTCCGATGTGAATACGCCACACCCCATGGATCGCCCCTGCCAATATATGCTTGGGTTGTTGTATTCATTGCAAGACTATATGCGATCCTAACAAACAAAAAAAATGGATAGAGCGCATAGGCCTGTTCGAATGCGTCGCTTATTCAGGGTGGCGTTGGATTAGGCCAACTTTATGATTTACGTTATGAGCACTCTCGTATGCAAAAGAGTAAAATTTCACTCTTTTAGAGTGAATTAAAAATAGTGAGAGTGATCTGAGGGACAAATCAATCAATCAATATTCATTTTGCAAAACCACACAAAAATTAGACTTGGAATTGCAAAAGAGTACAAATAGGAAAAATAATTTATGTTGTTATGTAGGCCTACCATAAAAAAAGAAACGTACATATATTTTAGAAAACAATCAAAAACAACACATCAGTGGGGCAAACCCAGAATCGATCATAATACAATACCATCAATTATGCTTCATAAATTGAAATTAAATGTTTCTTAACTTTTCTTAACTATTTTTATGTAAAAGCTGTAGGTTTTGTTTGGAAAAACCATTTCACAATTTTGGCCCATACAGAAGGCCTATATATGTAAGAATTGCTGACTACAAGTTAGTCTAGAGTACGGTATGAATACATCATTTAGTCTTCTTAAATTGTATTTTGAGTTAATGCACGTTTTAAAAATACCTAACACATAATGTGGTAGTTCAGCTTTTTTAACACATCATTAAATGAGTGAATTATCAGCACTCCAAATCCATTCTTGTGGAGTAAATTTTCTGGAAAAGAGTCATTGCACTCATAAGTTAATTTCCAATCAATTGGAGTGAATTTCACTCTTTTTGGATTGGTCCCTCATGTCACTCATGAAAGAGTGGATTTTGACTATCTTACTTTAAGAGATTAAATTTCATAACAAAAAGTAATCAAATAATGCTAAATCGTAGTGTCAACGACTACAGTCTGCCGTTCACATTAAGTTTTTGAACGCTAGCGGCGCTATATTACAAACTGAAATTGACAAGTCTGAACTCGTCCAATGGAAGCATGAGGTGTGATTCTTAAATCTTAAAACCAAACCGCGTTTGGCCTTATTATATTATTACAGTTTTCTGTGTATAGCAGCCTTTGTAAAAATAATATTGAGTAAAAAAAATAGAAACAACAATGTTACTGCGTTTAAATCATTTCCGATGGTGGTTCATCTGCATTCAAATGTACTTTGTATTAACAATACCTTCTATTGTTTATAGGAGGGTGTACTATGATCGCTATACATAGCAAAGTGCCTGGTTAATTGGTCATTTAATTTCTTGATTAAAAAAAAACGTTTCGCACCAAAAAATATAAAAATAACAAGCATAATACCTATCTAGAAATGCAATTAGTCAGTAAAATAACATGTTATTACAGATTTAAAGCATTCATGATTTACAGAAAAAAATGCAGTACTTATTAAAATGTAATGTGAATTACTGTTTTAATGTTAATGATGTTATTACCATTATGTTTAGGTCTTTTTCTACAATTACTACTAGATAAGTTGGAATAGGCCTAATTGTATTGCATGTTTTCAACTCTACATATAGGTTGCTGATATTTCACTCTTCATAGATCTATTTCATTATTCTTGACCATTCATTAAACTCATTACAGTGCAAATTTTAATTACCAAGAAACCGTATAATCTTCACTTCGATAAAATTTTAATTTTTTCAACAATAGTAGAAATCTTGTGATCATTTACTTTTAGCTGAGAGCGCCATCAACGGACATTGCTAATAAAATTAATTTTCCACTTCTCATGCCAAAGTTAAATTAAACGTGTAGTTCCCGCTTATAATGGACTTTACTCAACAATAAAGCAGTTGTCATCCTCAGATAAACACATACGTTTAACATCAAATGAGGGTTAATGATTTTGGTGGTCAATAAAAACGTGATGAAATTATCGCTTTTGTGAAATTTCCATCATCAAAAAATACCATAGTCACGTGTGAAGATCATCACCATTATCATGTCACATGGTGTGTTGAAAGTTTTCAATGATTACCGTATAACTTCTAAAATATTGTAGAAGATAATTCCTACTTTCTACAATCTTGAAATTATAACATTTAATGGCGATTTTATGTCTTTAAATTGCGTGATTATGATGCCCGTAACGCCTGCCTTTCGTATAACCACGTAAATCACCAATTGATGTGTATCGTGTCCACATGGAATTAACGTTAATTTCTCAGCAAGATATGACAGTCAAATCACTAAAATCTGTCATCTTGAATTTAAATGTACTTAAACATTTAATATTGCACAAACTGTGTTATAATGCAATGATAGATTTTAACTTCGTCGAAGAGGAACGTTTGCACAATAATAAGCAAATTGGTGTGGGATGGATTAAATGTTTGGAATGAAAATATTTTCTTCGGTTGTATACAAAGGGAAAATAGTTGAGCAGTTGATTAAGTATTTCAAAGAAATTGACTTTTAGATGCGTCCAACCATCTTTATCCTTCAACCTGTTGGTCTGTCTATAATGTCCACATGTAATGTCATCAAGTTCAGGGAGGAATTCAGGAGTGTGACTTGGGGCTGGGAGCGCCTAAATCCAGAGTTTGGTTTTGACAAGCAACAAAAAAAAACTGCTTGCAATAGCATGTCTGACATCTGGCATTGCATGTAGGAGTCCCTACAGCTGCTCTGCGTCTATTTTTGTTAATTCATTAATACATTAAAACCAAATATTTGTTTCCCCTCCCCCACCCCCACTTTTAAAAACAGCCACTGAAGTTGGTTGAAACAACAATAATTTCTCTGCACTTGGATTTCTTCCGTGAACAGGTTTCGGCCATATTCATCAACCCAGTTTAAACAAAGACCCTGGTTTAGAATTGCCAGCAATTTACTCCAGTCTCATCAGAGCCCTCTCTCAATAGGGGAACTCTAGTTTTCTCCATCAAAAGAGGGCGCCATTGTGATGAAACAAAGCCATGAGATATGGCCGAAACCTGTTCACGGAAGAAATCCAAGTGCAGAGAATTTGTTCCTAAAGGTATAATTTTTATATATTTTAATCATTAGAAATTGAACACAGAAGTCTTCATAGTGTCATTGACACAATAGCGAGGTTTCGCAAACTTACGAAATACGAAAACGAAAACGGATACGTCACACTTCAATTTTTGAAAGTTCCTAAATGTGTTAAAAAATATATCAAATTTTCTACCAATGAATTGTTGATGAATTGTTGACTGACTAACTGTGACATATATTTAAGGTGTTCTATTCAAATGTTACAAGAATTTATGACGTATCAGTTTTCGTATTCGTATTTCGTAAATTTGCGAAACCTCAATAATAAGTCCATTGTACGCACCTATTCTCATCCCTGTGTTACATCTGAAAACTAGGGGCGTTCCAAGAGTGCATACCTTCACCCAAAAATCATCGGCTGTATCTGGATCCTTGAGTTTGCTCCTTCAAAATTTAATCACCTAGAGATCTTTGTCAAGGAACATCGTGGCAAAGTTCCAGGGGTCTAATGAGAAATGTGGTTTTTAAGCTGTGGTTTTTCAGATTCACAAACAGAGGTAACAGCATCCTCTGTCAACGAAGTTCACGCGAAATTTTATTTATAACTCAAACAAACTGTAAGTAACAGTTATGCAGGCTGGGTCAAAAACTTTCCTAAATAAACATTGCACTGACATGAACATTGTTTTTGGCCATTATTACATTTACTATCACAAAATACCATTACAGAGAATCTTGAAATTATGTTATGTCGCCCTCTTCGATTCCATGAGCCATTAGTAACGCAATTGTGCTGTTGTTTTTAATGTCCTTATTAACATAAGGAGTCTATCGAACTTTCGTTTTGATTTGCAATCTAAGAAGAATTGATTTAGCTCAGGGGAAATGATTAACAATAAAGTAAAGTTACATACTTAAAATGTGTTACACATTAGCGAAGTGTACAATAATCGATTGCAACACTTTAGTTAAAAAAAAATTGGAATAATTGTTCGATACCTGTGTGTCTGTGTTAGATGATATTTTGAGATGCGTCAAACAATTTCCATGTTTCATTCTGTCTGTCGGTCGTTCCTCAATACCATTAACATACAGAATACAGTACAGTTAAACCTCCATACGGACACCTTGTAAGCAAACACCGCCATAGAGGTCACTCATTCATAAGCCAGATTGTCCTACCTATCTTCATTGAATTTGGTACCTCTGGTAAGTGGTCACCGCCGTAAGCGGCCATGGACACTTAAAAATGACTTATAATTATGATAATTTACTTCTTATAAGCGGTAAATCTCGGATTTCTTTTTGACAACGATTACAAATTTCTTACAAAATCCTCACAATGTAATGTATGAAAATCATATTCTTCTTAGATTGCAACATATTACCCCTGTCCTGAGGCAACTTCACTGGCTTCCTGTAACTCACAGAGTCACCTTCAAGATTTTATTGTTATCTTTAAAGCACTTAAAAACTGTTCCCCTAAGTTTATTTCCGATCTCATTCAACATTATGCTCCATCATCCATTGCGATCTAGCTCAACTTCTTTACTTTCCCACTCTGTTCGTCCTTCCACTAAGTTTTATGGTAATCGTTCTTTC
>JAOTQE010086022.1:0-15192 GCA_025631205.1 Nesometra sesokonis
AGAAAGAAGAAAAAGAAAAAAAAGAAGATTCCGTACAGTAACAAGAGCTGATCCGTTAATGTAACGGATCAGCTAATAAAACTGTTTAAATCTCTAACATGAGTGAATTACTCCAAGGGTTAGCTTGTTTTAATAGGAAATTGTTGTAATAATGTGAAAAGCATGAAGTCCTTAGCAACATTTTTGTTATTAATTACATAATTTTAATCATAAAACTTTTTTCTCTGCAGCTATTAAGACTCCATTTGACCCTTCAAACCCGTGTAGATTTAATCCTTGTCAGAACCATGGTGAGTGCTTAAGTGCTGAAGAACTAGTGCGTCTGATTGACTTCGACATTCCTATTGCAACTGATGTCCACTATGTATGTCTATGTCAACAGTACTTTACTGGATACAATTGTGAACATGTACATATACCAGGTATGTTATAAAGAAAATGTGATTTGTCATGTGTAATTCCACGTATGAATACATCACATGGTCAGAGTTCCCTTTTATACAAGTATAAATAATTGGAATAGATTACCATTACATCTGAAACAATGCAATACATTAGTTGCTATTTAAAAATGTATAGAACTGTTTTTATTCGATACACTTGAAGGCAAATGAAAAACATGACTTTATCACTTAATTGTACATTTCTTTAGATATTTTGAAGGTTGTTAGAATTCATTACCACTTAATGAAATTTAAAATCTTTGTTACCTCAAAATTTAGGATTATGCTTACTATGTGATGGCTGATAAAATTTCATCGGTTTTCATAGATATAATTATATGCGAAAGTTCTTTAAAGTAAAACCAAAAATATGCTTACTTGTAAACGTTTCATTGACTGTCAGTGAACATCGTCAGTACGGTTGTGCCTGGTTTTCTAATTTCTCGTTTCCTCCTGGTGTTTATTGGTGGGCGCCAATAACAGTTGAAATTTCACTCTTTTCAAGAAGGCTGTTGTAAATATTGGACAATTGCTATGCCCCCTCGTCTTAATTCACATTATTCTTAGTTTCTGGATACACAAAAGAAAGGAAGGAATTTGTTAAAATTTTTGAAGGAATATGCTATGATTAGTTTAATGTGTTTTTCCAACAGCACCTGGATCTACAGTGTATCCATGTAAAGTAAACCCATGCCACAATCAAGGACAGTGCTTTGATGCCAAAGACCTCAATGGTGTAATCAACTTCAATAAATTAGATTTCATCTATTTATGTTTATGTCCAGAGGGGTTTGAAGGAAGCCATTGTGAAAAACTTAAAGGACCCGAAGGTTTGTATTTACTGCAAACTCATACATTTTTGCAAGCATTTAATTTACGATGTCCACAAAATTTTTTTTTAGTGTCAATAACCTCATGTGTCAATATCAACTTTGTTGATATTGTCCATATTTGTGATTTCAATTAACTTCATTGTAAAATAGAAATATACCTGAGTCTGATCACAAAGTACCAGAGTCTGATAAAAAATACATGAAGTCCGATCACAGAATAACTCAAGTTCATCACAAAATAACTGAAGTCTAATCACAAAATAGCTGAAGTCTGATCACAAAATGCCTGTATTTTGATCACAAAATGCTATTGTGATCACAAAATACTAGTGTCTGATCACAAAATGCCTGTATTTTGATCACAAAATGCCTGTATTTTGATCACAAAATGCCTGTATTTTGATTACAAAATACTAGTGTCTGATCACAAAATGCCTGGAGTCTGATCACAAAATACTAGTGTCTAATCACAAAATATCTTGGATCTGATCACAAATTTCCTGGATTCTGATCACAATACACCTGAAGTCTGATCACAAATGTCTAGAGTTAGATCACAAAATACCTGTAGTCTGTGAATTTTGAATGTTATTCCTAGAATATGTATCAAAGACTTTAGCCTTTTAATTTTGAGGAAATCACACACAAAATAATCTCAAAATAATCAATTAAAAGACTACCGATCTCAGAAAATAAAAGACACTTAAAATGGTCTACAAGTTTTTATAGTACAGTGTATAGAATATTTGCATGCAATTTAAGATTGTGGTGCTTATAACAGTGTGTAAACAACAAGGAATAGGAAAACACAGGTGAGAGTGTAATCTTCAAAATTGACTTGTTTTTTGTAGTTGGGTGCACACCAGGCTTGTGTATGAATGGAGGAATTTGCTTTAGCAAAGGACAGCAAAATATAGAAGGGTTGGCAACATCACAGTATGAATGTAGTTGTCCAGGTGGATTCACAGGAAAACATTGTGAAATTACTGAACCAAGTAAGTAGCTAACTACAAAACTATGATATATCAGTGGTGGATTGACAGGGAAACATTGTGAAATTACTGAACCAAGTAAGTAGCTAACTACAAAACTATGATATATCAGTGGTGGATTGACAGGGAAACATTGTGAAATTACTGAACCAAGTAAGTAGCTAACTACAAAACTATGATATAACAGTGGTGGATTCATACAGTAGGGAAGCATTGTGAAATCACTGAACCAAGTAAGTAGCTAACTACAAAACTATGATATATGTTAGTTGTCGTGCCAAAATAAGTCGTGTTGTACGCAAGGTCATTTTGAGATATTCACAAAAATAGGTAGAAACTTCAAAAACCAAATTGAAGCTTCTAATATCTTCTATCACAATATAACACAAACTCAATTTTGAATTTTTGTACAACACGACTCATTTTGTGGTAACACCTCACATGTCAGTGGTGAAATGGAAAACATTTTGTTTTGGTTTATAAATAATCAAAAATAGTGCACAGCAGCCAAGGTGGACCTGTTATTGCAAGCATGTTTTTTTTTGCTTGTCAAAACCAAAATCGGGATTTAAGTCTAACCAAATCACAATCCTGAATAATATATTGTGTACCTGTAAAAAGTAGAATTTTAATGCTACCTCTAGTAGAAAATTCATTCAGTGTTGTGAGACAAGTATTACCCACTAAATTCTGAGGTGGTCTTATATCCTGCAGGGTCCTTTCAGTGTTGACTAGGCAATTTTATTTATTTGGTGTTGAGAGACACCAAGGACAACACCAAGTCCATGAACTTATTTCCAGTGCGGTTCTTTTGGTGGTGGTTGGGCAGTACACTTGGAGACAATCCCCTACTCTTTCCAGTGGTGTCCTTCTGGTGGTGATTGGGCAGTACACTGGGAGACAATCCCCTACTCTTTCCATTGGTGTCCTTCTGGTGGTGATTGGGCAGTACACGGGGAGACAATCCCCTACTCTTTCCAATGGGGTCCTTCTGATGGTGATTGGGCAGTACATTGGGAGACAATCTCCTACTCTTTTCAATGGGGTCCTTCTTGTGGTGATTGGGTAGTACATTGGGAGACAATCCCCTACTCTTTCCAATGGTGTCCTGGTGGTGATTGGGCAGTACACTTGGAGACAATCCCCTACTCTTTGCAATGGGGTCTTCTGATGGTGATTTGACAGTACTCTTGGAGACAATCCCCTACTCTTTCCAATGGGGTCCTTCTAATGGTGGTTGGACAGTACAATTGGAGACAATCCCCTACTCTTTCCAATTGGGTCCTTCTGATGGTGATTGGACAGTACACTTGGAGATAATCCCCTACTCTTTCCAATGGGGTCCTTCTGATGGTGGTTGGACAGTACAATTTGAGACAATCCCCTACTCTTTCCAATTGGGTCCTTCTGATGGTGATTGGACAGTACACTTTGAGACAATCCCTTACTCTTTCCAATGGTGTCCTGGTGGTGATTGGACAGTACACTTGGAGACAATCCACTACTCTTTTCCCAATCTCCTCTTTTCGAAGAGTGTACTGCATTTTTTATCATGCACATGAGCCATGTTGTACACAGAACCAACGACTTAACGTCTTATCCAAGATATATCCAAAACAAGGCCGGCGGAAACGGTCTGGCTGGTCAGGCATTTGCTGGACCACTTTTTGACAAATGTGGACTCTCCAACTTTGCCTGATAACTTATAATAATGCTTCCGCCGGTCCTGCAAAATATGGTGGACTGGTTAGCTTGTATTTTGATGCTCTATTTTAAACACAAGGAGAGTGGAGGTACATTTGATTGAACTGAGTGAGTGAGTCTTCATGGTTCAGTGCTTAGCACAGTTACTGCCAACAGTTTTGAGATTGAGATAATCACCAAAATAAGTCCAAAGTAAAATTTTGAGAAATTTAGTTTCAATCAATTATGAGTAGGGGCCTAGTATGGTACTTATATATTTTTTAGGTCAGTTTTCATGCAAGAAGGTATCCTTAATGCAGATTATTGGAGATTTAAGCTGTTTAATTGTCCATTTTTCAATTGCTTTATGTATGATTTTCTCAAAACTGCATTTCCATATATGGACATTTTAATTGCTCATATCTTAATAGATATACTTATCCAATGAATGTCTTTAAAGTATAGATAAAAGCTTATATTATGCTCTATTTGAGGCATGACACGGCAAAACCACCAAGTTGTAGGAAAATTGAACAATTGAGTTATTGTTAAAAGCATATTAGACTTTTCATAGGCTTTAAAATGAGGGGTCATTTATCAAAATCGGACATGTATAACTGAAGTTATTGAACAAAATATACACAAATTTTGTTTATATTTCCTGTTGTTTATTGGCTTATTTCTCAATAACTTCCTGTGCGACAACTTGGTGGGTTTGCCACGACTAGCCTCATTTGTATATACAAATAACTCAGATTTGTATTTTTCTACCATGAGATTCATTTTATGGCGAGACCTTAAATTTTCAAAATAAATTTTTTGTCATTTTTTGGGTGAAAATACATCTTCAAGGAGTTTAGCACATATTTGAAAATAATGAATCCTTGGTTTGATTTGACTTGGTGTGTCTTAACTGGTCCACACATCCCTTTTGTGTGATGTATGCAATCTATTATTAACAACCCGCTTCCATTTCTTTGAAAGTTGATCCAGAACAGCCATGTAAATTTCAACCTTGCCAAAACCAAGGAAAGTGTTTTAGTACTTCAGACCTATTACTTCTGATTGACTCCGATATTGCTATTGTACCTGAGATTCCGTATATATGTCTATGTTCACATCAATTCACTGGATATAGCTGTGAAATCATGAAACCACCAGGTATGTTAATATGATCATTATATAATATGGAATGCCTGTGAGGGAGATACTGAAATATTTTGTACAAGTCATACATCCGCCCTGTTCTTGAATATGCCTCTCCCGTCTGGTACCCAAGTCCAACACATTCACAGTCTGCTAAATTAGAGAAAATCCAACGTAGGTTCTTCCGTTGCATTCTAGGTAAAGATTTTGTCTCATACGAGTCAGCCCTCAACGAATTTGGACTGGTGACTTTATCCGCTCGCAGGGATGCACTGTGTGCGATTTTTGCTTATAATGCTTTCAATTCTACTAGATTTAACAAGTGGTTTGAAATGTCTCACAACACATCAACAATGAATCCAAGGAAACCCAATAAATTTAAACACTTCAACTGCAAATCAAATCGATTTAAATATAGTCCTCTACTGTATTTTACCAGAATATTGGAATCTCAATAATTAATTTTTTTCGGCTGCATCCTTGCCGAATTGTTTTTGAGTCTGATCCAGGCAACCAAGTTCGACATTATTCTTTTTTTTGTCCGTCCTTGTTAGTGTGTAATACTGTATTTATATTTAGGATAATTGTAATTTTTATGTTGTATTTCGATAATCAAAATTGTATCTGCAATTCAGCATCTTTGGCTGCAATAGGTATACTTTTTGTAGACTGTATTCTATGTGTTTTGAAATAAAGATACCGAAGATGTGATAAAATATTAAATGAGTCAAAGACAAGTTCAATATTTTGCCAAAGCTCAAACAATATTAAACACAAGAAGAGTGTTGATACATATGATCGACAAGTTAAGTCAGCTTATTGATAATTTCTAGGATTTAAGGAAAGTTCCATTGTTGTTAAACTAAACACCATTAATTTGTAGTTCCAGCAGGCTCTGGTACTTCATTGGACCCATGTGAAGTAAACCCATGCGAGAATCAAGGACACTGCTTTGGTACTGATTATATCAATCATTATTTTCAATATTACC
Organism: Nesometra sesokonis; assembly: GCA_025631205.1. Classification (NCBI taxonomy): domain Eukaryota; kingdom Metazoa; phylum Echinodermata; class Crinoidea; order Comatulida; family Antedonidae; genus Nesometra; species Nesometra sesokonis. Next base: position 6,089 of record JAOTQE010086022.1, read on the forward strand.
TTGAATAAAGTGACAATCGATTTAGAAAATTAATGAAAAACTATCTTTTCCAATCATAATGTAATAAGGGTTAGTGTTAGTTTCTGTTTGTCACCAAGTTTTGATGTGAAGCGCCATACAATGTATTTAGTACACTTAAGAGTGCAAGTATGTTAATAAACTTAACACTCATGTTTTTGCAACAGGCCCTGGTCCTTCATTGAACCCATGTGAAGTAAACCCATGCAAGAATCAAGGACAGTGCTTTGGTATTGATGACCTCAAGAGCATGATGAATATCAATGCAGTTGGTATCCACTACGTTTGTTTATGTCCAGATGGATTCATTGGCCATAGATGTGAAGTACTTGAACCACGTGATGGTATGTATTTACAAGGGAACCGTGAGTGCGATTTGTATGGCTGAGCGGTTTATTCAATTTCAATTAAAATTGAAATTGAAATTGAGCGGTTTATTCAGGGAAACCATGAACCATAGCAAAATAACAGCACAGGTTCGAGGCCCGCTCACACCATGGTTCTGGTTGTGTAACAAGTCTTCATGGATAAGGAATATAAACCGTAGGCCCAGTGTATACAATGGCTCATGTGCACTTACAAGAACCCAGTGCATGTTTCGAGATGAGGGGGGTTGGGGTGTGGGGGGTTACCAGTATATCACTGAACAAACTCCCCAGTATAAAGAATAAATAATAATAAATAAATCGAGGCCCACTCACACCATGGTTCTGGTGGTGGAACAAGTCTTCATGGATAAGGACTATAAACTGTAGGCCCAGTGTACACAATGGGTTGTGTGCACTTTATAGAACCTGGTCCATCTTTCAATACAAGTATGGGGTTACCCTGGTGTACTGGTCAACACATCTGCTGTCGTGGACAGTGGAATGTACAGGGCTCTGTGGGAGAAAAGTGTATGTCACTAAACAGGCTCTCCAGTAGAAAGAATAAAATAATAAAACAATAAACAATAAAATAAATGAATTGATGCACCCTTAAAAAGAAACCTAATTCGGGTAGTGGAAGAAATAAGGCAAGGACTACCGCCCGCCATACACAAATCAATCATGTGAACCCAGTATGAGTATGAGTAGGGGTTACCGCAGTTTCTGGCACTTTTGGCCCTTGTGGTTAGATGAACGACTATGTAGCGGCAGGATATGTTATTACCCTGGGTGGTGGTTAACATGCTTGCTTTCCAATCTTGATGTCTTTAGTTCGAACCTTGCGGCACGCTAGGTTCATTTCCACGACCTAACAGTGCCACTGCCATGGGCCGTTGGCGCATGTAAATTCACCGCACACGTAAGTTATTGGCATGCAGCGGCGGCACGAGTGACTGTTGGCGCGCGCCGTTAGCTTACGTATGCGGCGACCTTTAATCGGCCTCTTACAACTTGGTTAATGGATCATGTCAAAATTATCCTGCTGCAGTTACTGCAGTAATTCAGTTACAACAGTATTAGTTTAGTAGCTGAAAGAAAATTATTGAAAACGACATGTTGAGATGAGCGCTTACATGTCAGTGCAGGTACTAAAGAAACATAATGGCAGTAGATTACTGCAGTAACTGCAGTAGACTTAACAGTAGATTACTGCAGTAACTGCAGTCGAATAATTTTGACAAGGTCACTTTATAGGGCTGACATCTTTGGAATTTCTTAGAGATCTTAAACTGCCTCTTACAGCTTGGTTAAATCTATCATATATCACATAAATCTATATTCAAATAAATACTGTATATCATTTGTGACAGAGCAAAGCCAAATGAGACATAAGTCTGAAAAAAAATAATTAGTTTTTTTATAAATTACAAAACTACCCAGTACAATCTATTAATAACAAAAAAAAAACAAAAAAAAATCAGTTTCATATGATGCTTCCTTGTGAAGTTATGAACAATCGAAGTTTGAAAATTTAAAATGTAAGTTTTGAGAACTCCATTTTGGAAATTGTTTATCAGTATACATGGACTAAGCAAGGTCATTTTAAATTGCATTTTTTAGAGATTTTTTGATCATATATCTGAAAATTGTTAAGGTAGTATGAAAGTTGAATGTATGAACTGTATATTTTTGAAATAAAATAAAATTTGAAAAAATTACGATTCTTAAATTTCTGCCTATTGTGGAAAACAATCTGTGACTTATATCTAATTTGGTTTGGCTCTGCCACATTTTAAGTTGAATTTTTTTGAATTTCTAACATTTTTTAATAATTAATTTTTGTGTTTTTAATTTTAGTCACAAAAACCCCAAAATTAATTAATCTTGCAAATGAACGGCTTTACATTAAAGACATTCTCTTTAAAATTGCAGATGGATCATCATCATACGTCTCGTCGTCAGTAGGTCCTTGTGGGCACAGACCGTGTCTAAATGGCGGACAGTGTAGGCCCATAAAGCAATCTGAGCCAGAAAGTGTAATTAGTGAATCGAGTTTTAGCTTCAGTTATAATGAAGAATACATATGTCTCTGTAAGCGTGGTTACTATGGTTACAACTGTCAACATTCAAGTGAGTTTGTTTTGTCATTTGTGATCTTTTACGTCCTTACAAAATATAACAGAAACAGATTGGTTTACCAGGAAATTGCGAAACCAGAAACGGATTGGTTTGCCAGAAAATAAAATCAATTTTTCAATGTTATTAGTCCCATCTATAAACAGCTCTATTTTATTATAGCAGGTATATGAGGATGAGGTCAAAGTCAACTACTAAATTAAAATAAAAAAAGCTCTGATGTTGATGTCTATTACAGCGAATTATGTGGTCGAGCGGTTAAGGCTGGGGAACCATGAGCCATAGCAAACCAACAGCATATGTTTGAGGCCTGCTCGCATCATGATTTTGTTGGTGGAACAAGTCTTCTCAGATAAAGTCTTTAAACCGCAGGCCCAATGTACACAAACAGCTCATGTGCACTATAAAGAACCCAGTACAACTTTTGAGACAAGTAGAGGGCTACCCTGGTGTACTGGTCCATACATTACCTGCTGTGGACAGCAGAATGTAGCGTCCATTTTTTGGGCAGCAGGACACGACGGGACCATTTGGGGCATAGAAAGTTATATAATAATAATATATCACAATTTATATAGCGCTTATTGCCAAGGCCTTTCACAATTATTACCCCGGTCATTGGAACAAACGCCTATGGAATACAATGAAATTCACAATGTTGCAGCTGTAATCAGCGCATATGGCATTTGCACCTCCCAGGTACCCATTTATACTCCTGTGTGGAGAGAGGCAACGTGGGTAAAGTGCCTTGCCCAGGAACATGAACAATAAAAAAATCTACTTATTATTATTATTATTATTACTCCAATAAAGTAATCACATCCTTTTAATCAACTATTTCTATTTCTCCAATATTCCATGGTGCCATCATCGTCGCCACTGCTGCCTCTACCACAAGCACTGGTGCCTGATTATTTTTTTTTGATATGAGTATCTTATTGTGCCTACTTTTTGTCTATAATTTTTTAGAGTTAGAGTATTAAGGTTGATGTTTTACAAATTACCTTTCTACTACCCTTCCTTTAGGAACATTGCCAACAGTTAAGCCGGATCATTGTTTTTGTAACCCTTGTATGAATGGGGCACGTTGTTTAAGTAAAGACGTAGGCTACCAATGTTTATGCCCCCCTGGCTTTGAAGGTCGCCTTTGTGATGTTATTTCAGGTATAGTATTCTTTTAAAAAATAGTGTCTTTTTGCATTAAAAAACGTACCAAATAAATACTGTGCATTTTGAACAACCTGAATGGAAAACTGGTAAAGGCAGGAGTGTCACAACCTAGGGACTGTCCTTAAATAATTTAATGCTGGTTTTGCCAATTTCAAAGACACACCCACCCCTGTTATGAATTGTAACTCTGTAAGTAAAACCCCCTTTAAAATTATGTATTGTTTTTCTCAGTGCCCCCTTCAAAAAAAGGTCCCTCGACGGGGGGCTATAGCCCCCTAGCCCATGTAGCGCTGCCACCAATGTCTATAATATTGATATCTGTAACTTTGAAAAATGTCACAAACCTGTCTCTGTAGCCCAACTGATTTCACCAGCTTAAAATATTTCAGTGGCATCCCCTTTCTTTCCTTCTCCATCAAGGTTTTACACAAATAATCTTAGCATATCTTAGCATAACCAAGCAATTTAAAGATATTATAGACATGCCAGTCTTTTTTGATGAAGAAGCATGAACCGTTTCCTGCCAGTGATTCTTGGCTCTATTTTCTCCAGTTTGGTTCTGACAAGCAAAACAACATTTTCCAATTCTTTGGTCATTTTCTTCTGTATTAGGTTCTTTGGGGGGAGGGTTAGTTTTACCATATATTGCTCTATATTGTCTAATGTGTGAGGCAAAGAATTTATATTATTGTCTATGCGCAAGAATTATGCATGAGACGTACAAAATAGGTACCAATGCGCGAGACTCACAAAGTACTGTTATATTGTTTGTCAAAAAAACATTTCACTTTTAGATTTTTCATGAATTTCCTATATATATATTTAAATACAACCACCTCTACATACAGTACCCACCTACTCCTACACGCATAAACAGCCCTATTCATGACATTGGCACAGGTTCGAGTCTGTTGTTCTGGTTGTGAAAAAAAGTGTTCCTGCATAAAGGACTAGTCAGGACACAGAATTTCAAATAGGTTTTCATGTCTTTTCATCATGGGAAACTAGTAGAAACTGTTTTTAGTTTTCATGGAAATTCTGGCTAGGCCTAACTAGGCTAGGCCAGACATGGAAAATTATTTTCGTTTCCATGACTTCTTTGTCATGGTAACAACATTGTACTGGAAATGATAGTTACCTTGAAATCCTGTGGCCTGACTAGCGTTGTATCTAGCTTGTATACACTTTAAAAAACCCATTGTAACTTTCAGAAGAGTTCTGAGATACCAATAGTATGGATATGCCACAGTGCATGGGTTGTTCTTTTTTAACTAAATGAGTTTTAGCGAAGAAAGTTTATAAATCTACTCATCCTATACTCTGCTGAATTCAGAAAAGTTTGCTTGGAGTCACATGCTAATTCATACTTCCTAGTTTATAAAGGAAATTCTATTAAATGCATAGATTTATTATTACGGCTAGATGGTGAACTTCCACAGAATAGATAGCCCAAAGTTCAATTCTGTGTAAGTGCCTACTATTCCGGAATCTAACCAATCAAATCGTGTTACATTCTTAGGCTGTTGCTATGTCGAAATTGCGCACGCGCAATCTTTTATAGAAGTTTTAAATTAGCAATAAATGAAAGTAAATTTAATCCAAATCTAAAGACATTGACAACATAAAATATATGTGACATGTGTAAATGATTTGTATAAGAAAACAATGTTAAAAATACAATAAATATAAAACAGTTTATATAATTTAACTTGCATGTTTGTGACGGAGGCTGAGAAATCAAAATAGTAGGCACCTACATGAGACTGCCATTTTACAGTGTTAAGATCACCATCTAGCCGTAATAATAAATCTATGATTAAATGTGAAACAGTAGAGGAATGTTCTTAATGTTTCTTAACGTTTCTGGTTTTGTTCATAATCAAATGCAAGCTTCTATTAATCTTTCAGAGCCTTCACCTACTCCATCATTGTCATCAGGTGAGTTTGGCAGCTCTTTCTGCAACAATTTTCAAAATAAGCAGAACTCATAGGTCAACAGACATAGACATGACTTGACATGAATTAACTAATTGTTCTTTTATCCAAAACTAATATAAATAAGCATCATATTTTGCCAGTCTCATTTCTAGATACTCTACTCAGAGGACATTAGGTCAACTTCTGAACATCTCCTTAAACTCAATAGATCAAATTCTAAATATGAATCAAGATCATTTACTGTTACTGCCTGCTCTTTGGAATTACCTTTCATCTTTCATCCACAAAGAGACGTATCTTGATGCCTTCAAAAAACATCTGAAGTGTCATTTTTTTGGAGAGAGATAATGGCACAGTTAGCTAGCGCTCTAAGACTTTATTGTATAGAGCGCTCTATAAAAACCTGTTTATTGTTATCGTTATTGGTGGCAGTGGCATTGTAGTAAACTAATAGACTATTAAACATGCAGACGCCTTTCGCAATAAATCAGTTAGGAGTTTAAATCGTGTTAGTCTACTGCACATGAAAACCAACGGATCACTTGTGCTGCTGCCATAAGCCAATGGCTTTCATGTCTGGTGAAATTTTATGTGCCAACAGCGCAAGATTATTTATAACATGTTTGATGTTTAACAGCTACTCATAACAAAGGGCACTGTTTTTGTGGTGGTAAATCTAAGCTTTACCCTTACCCTTTGCAATGTGCGACACAAGCGTTTATATGGCAAAATTCCCACAATGCTAAGTGTTTGCATGACTTAATTTATAACATTGCTTCTATGTACAGCCATTGGAGTATGAATGGGGTGGTAATCAGTCTATGCTATTAGTCTGTAAAAGTGACTTGTAAAATATTTCTCCAGGATACCAGGATGATGTAATCTTGCCCCTCCATATTTGGCAAGTGGGCGAATCGAAATAAATGTTCACTAGTAGAATCGACCAATCAGAATTTGTCCCTTTCGAATGAATGAGCTAAGCAAACCACCAGTTGAGAGAAAAACAAAAAACTACCAAAAAATCAGTTATACCTGAAAGTATTCTCACAATTGTAATTTTGTCCTATTCATATAAAAAATACTCTTATACTTATTTCTCGTGCAGTTACATTCCTTCATCCCATTGCCTAGTTTCTGTGTGTGCTGAAAAACAAAACAAAGAAATACAAAAAGTTTATGCTAACATATTCATGCATTATTGGAATAATCTGATGTCTTACTACTTTGGACAATGTAGAAAAGTATAAACCCATCACTCAGTAATGCCCAGTTTACACCAAGGCAAAATTAACAGAAAATTTTCCATTTGCTTGCAGTTTGCATTACTTTGTTCTAAAATTCATTAATTGTGCATTTTCATTTTTTATACCTTTTATGAAAATTTATTCAAGATCCATGAAAATACCACTTTTGCAATTCAAAGCAGATATTGATTTTTTTTGTTTCATCCTGATAGGGATTAAAATTCATTAATTATGCACATTTATTTAAAATAAAACAATGCTACTTTTACATTTCAAAGATTTATGAAATCAAAAACATTAATGCTAGTCTATAGGTTTACACATCTGGTGGAGACATGCACCTCATAATTTAATATTGATTGTTTTTCTCAGAGGTATCATCTTCCAATCTTAACCACATCCACCGTGACTTTGGGCTATGACAATACAAGTGAGGGTTCATTCTCTGATATGGTCTTGTTTCTTTCAGAATTTTCATCGGTGTCTGTCAGTGGTGCCTGTGCACCAAACCCTTGCCAGAACCATGGACGATGCATTGTGGAGGAATGGTCATCATTTAGCAGTAGTGAATCGTCAACCACTGGCTTCACGTGCGTTTGTAGGCGAGGTTTTTCAGGAAATAATTGCGAAATAGACGAAAATGCAGGTTAGAGGTTCAATTTCTTTAATTTATTTTCCACACAACAAGATTGACGCTCACCAGGTCCACGCTTCCACCGCAAATTCGGGTTGTAAAATAAGTTTTCCATTATTAATTACCACTTGTGGGGTATGTCACATTAAAATTTTAAAGATGTTTTTGTGGTTTTGACAAGGCAGTTTGGAAGAGAAAATTAGCTAAAAACTATTTTAAATATTTAGAATGTTCATACATACACACTATTTTTTTCTAAACTTAGATAGGAATAACATTTAAAAAATAAGATTAAAAAAAAAACAATAATGGTTGTCATTTAATAGGAGTGCATCATCAACTATCGGCTACATGTGGGTTCATAGGCGAGGCTTTTCGAGAAATGTGAAATAGATGATAATGCAGGCTAGAGGTTCATCTTCAATTTAATTTAATTTACACAAAACAAGTGCTCTTTATTGATGAGCTCTGGCTCTGTACTATCCTTCTACATTGTTTTTTATAAACTGCTCTAAGTTTATGAATAAATGTAAACTTTTTTATTACCTCCACCAATGAAGGTAGACTGAGGTTATGTTTTTGTCCAAGTTTGTTTTGTCTGTTTATGAAGAACTTCCTGTTGACAATATAAATTATCATTGAAAGGAAAACATGCTTTACATAATGGTTCAAATTATATATATAATAATTATAATTCTAAGAAAATGTTTTTGAATGTGGTCCTACCGAACTATGCCTTGTATCCAGCACCACTCTCGAATAAGCAAAGTGCTTTTCAATAATTTACTATAATAAATATTTAATCAATAATATTGTATTTGTTATTAATACAGGTGCATGCGATATACCAACAATCAAAAATGGATATACAAATGGATTGAACACGGAAGGTGAAAGGCTTGAGTTTGGTTGCAATCAAGGGTATCATCTAGTTGGACCTCGTTATCTTGTTTGTACAAAGGGAAGCTATGGAAATCGTCTCCCACATTGTGAAGGTAATTGACAGTTAAGTATATGTACTAAGAGTTCTAAACCACAATCGCACTTGACTATTTTTGGTAAAACTAACCAACACACTTGCTAGTTTTACCTTAACTAGTCCAGTGCAAACAGCACAGGAAGTTTATCTAGCCATGGAGATAAGGAAACTTACCCATGCCACATGGTTAGTTTACTCGAGTCCCGCCTGCCCAGGAAAACTGACCACTAGGAAAGTCCAATGCAAACAGTGCGACTTGGGTAATCTTTCCAAGTATTACAGAAAGGCCTTCATTGGTCAGTTGTGTATTCCCATGAGTTGTGACCTTGGGTAATGTGGTTTATTTTACAAATTTTACCATATCTTGTGGTAAAAACTAAACATGCCAAACAATGGTAAAATTTTACGGGGCGCCATTTAGGACATTCCTATTTTGTTGACAAAATACCATTCTGTTGAGACAGAATTTATTCTGTCGAGACAGAATAAATTCTGTCTCGACAGAATAAATTCTGACTCGACAAAATAAATTTTGTCTCAACAGAATAAATTCTGTCTCGACAGAATAATTTCTGACTCGACAGAATAAATTCTGTCTCGACAGAATAATTTCTGAC
>JAOTQE010086033.1:0-15192 GCA_025631205.1 Nesometra sesokonis
AACTGAGAGTAGGTTGCGGAATGACGGATAGAATAGGGTAATTCATTCCATAGAATTGGTGCCTGTGCAAAAAATCCCTTAGGAAAGGATTTCATATGTTTTAGGGGTCGTTAAAAAGAGAGGGTCCATTTCTGATCAAAGACCTTGCTGTAATGGGATGTAGGGTGTGACAACACTCCTTTGGCAACCCATGGTCTACATGATTTTTTTAGCATATTAAATAATTATCATTTGCTGAATAAATAGTTACATCTGTAATAATTAATAATAATAAGAAATCCTCATCATTTTCTTCATCTTGTCTACTGTCCAATATCGTAGCAGCAATGAACATAAGAAGTATCCCATGCTTACCAGAAAAGTGAAAAAAAAAACAAGAAATGAAAATCATAATAATGAAACAACATAATGATGGAGTGAAAATCTCACCGGTGCGGCTTCCTGTTGCTTTTGACCCTAATTTAAAAAATAGCAATTTGCAATGATTTTAAAAGTGAAACCCTTTACCACCACTACTCATTAAAATGAGAAAGAGAAGAACCAATGTTCAGATGTAAAATTTGTACAATACTGTTTCTGATACTGTTTGTATGCTAAAGTATCATTAAGTATAAATCTTGCTGTACACCTTGTTTATAGTTCTAAAAGTGCTACTGAGCTCATCTTAAATTTTGTTTTCATTTTTCACATATATTTACAACCCAATCACATATGTGGCAAAGCCAAGACAAAAGGAGGCAACGTTTTCCAAAATAGACAGACATTTAAAAAAAGGTAGTTTTCCAAATTTTATTTTATTTCAAAAACAAGAGAGTAACAATTTTCAGATATATGATCAAAAAATATTAATTCAAAATGCAATTTAAAGTGACCTTGCTTAGTTAATTTATATTAAAAAGCAATTTTTAACAGATTTCTCAACATTTTAAATGTTTAAACTTTGATTGTTCATAATTTCACAAGAAAACATGGTATTAAACGTTTTTGCATGTTAAAGATAATGCATAGTTTCATAATCTACACATCATTAAATTGTCAATTTTTTGACGTCTGACTCCTTAATTGGCTATGCCACATATATACCTCTAATACATACTGTGGTCATAATAATGACCACAGTATGTATATTTAAACATTGAGAAGCTCAACAGGTATTTTCTGAACAGGACAACAGATTTATACTTGCATGTTTTGATGGCAATGAAATTTATGTAAGAGTAGCATTGACCATTTATATGATTAAAACATATTCAGATATTACTGCAATGAAACTATGGTTTACCTCTTGAGAAAAATCAGATTAAAAAATAAATAAAAGAAAATCAAAAAGTTATAGATGATAGATAAGTTTTGTCAAACCTGAAATGGAAAATTCTGTGAAGTTGACAAAGGAAGATAGAGAAGTTATTCAAAATTCAGTAAATGACCCAAATAAAATATAAATATTTCATATATAACATTCCATTTACCAATGTAATAAACATGACAACGTATCAATGGATTTTTGCTGAGCTAGTTGTGGATATTCCTAAATGCTGGCACTGATGCAGGATAGGGACACCACCTAAATGAATTAATAACTTGCAATTGCAATTTAAATGTAGGGCCTACTAAGGTCTCTACTCTCAAAATATTCTCACCTCAGATCCTCGCCCTGACCCACAAAATTGTGAATCTCCAGAAATGTAGACACAATTTTAAGGGGCTAATGGTAGTTTGAAATGATCAATGAAAATACATTTGGTCAGAATACAGTAATAAAAATTACAGGCAAAATGATTGAAATGATATGATATAAGATCAAAGGTTATATCAGCATCATTCCTATAAAAGTGAACAAATGTAGATCATGAAACTACAGACTACTAGCAGACATTACTCTCAGAAAATTATGTGTCATCATGCAAACTATGGAATGAATGAAAAAAGTAAATAAGACTGGAAATTTGTTTGTGCATGAAATAGTTATTTTCTCCATGGTTGTTGCAAAGTTGAGATTTGCTATATCCCTGAGCAGGGAACTTGCCATACCCCATTGCAGGGAGTATGTTATATCCCAGAGCAAGGAACTTGGTACATCCCTGAGCAGGGAACTTGGAATACAGTATCTCTGAGCAGGAAACTTGCTATATCCATTAGCAGGTAACTGGAATGCCAGGAATGTAAATGGGTATATGATTATATTAGATTATGTAAATTGAATGTATTTCGTATGGATAACATAAAATATGTATATGAGTATGGAAAAATTGTGGTGCCTTTACAAAAGTGAAACAATTCAAATTTAATAAATGTAATAATATTCTTGTAAAATATATGTTTACAAGAATAAAATAGCACTTTAATCTTGAACTGCCTGAAGATTTTTAACACACCACATGTGTACTTGCATTGTGTATTGCTATAGGATCTGGGATTTGTCATCCTATACCCTTTGTTTGCTAATAATAATAAAGACACTTGGATCATTGAGATTAGTTCCAGGGTAGCGTATCACTTACATCTGACACTGTTGTTTAACTGTGTCGAAGATCCCAAGTTAGAAAACCAGAAATCCTGGAGATTTTGTCGGCCAGTGGTCGTAAATGTTTTGGGGTATTATATGGGCATCTAAAAGTGAAATTATATGGACATCAGTCCTTCGATTATTACAAATAAAAAGGTGTTTACTATTATTCTTGGTACAATTATTGACAGATGAACCTTTAAAATTCCACTTAGTGTCCAAATATATGAAAAATACTATATATTTTTTTAATATTGCTACTTTATAAAAAATTTGGAAATAATAAAAAAAAATTCAAATTCCTGAAAAAATTGGGTATTTTCTGGAGCCCGGGAGATGATGCAAATTTTCTGCAGCCTAATCCTGGAGACTTGGGAGCCCTGCTGTGTTCATAGCAACCAAACTTAACAATTTCATTAAAATCACTATCTCTAAGCTTTCCCATGCTTATAATCATCTCATAATTTGGGTTTGTTGAAAAGAGAGGCATTTTGTAAATCCCCTCATTTTTTCCTGGTATTTTCTAAGATATTTCTCTTATAAACTTTCTAGGAAGTTAGACAACATTTCTCTATTAATAAATTAGGTGCAAATGTTTATTCAATGAGAATCTGATGTAACCCACTGAAAACCTATTTTCGCGCCACGCCTCCAGGCAGATACGAACAAGAGGGACCAGTGATAAGAAACAGTAGTGATGAGGTAGCATATACTATGAACAGAAGAGAAATGAGAGAAAAAAATCTACCCAGAAACATTTGGAAAACCCGATTAAATCGCATAAAAATAATATGGCGCATGACTTAAAACCAATTGGGCATGTAAAGTCAATTAATGGCACCTAGCATTGTCTTGGGACCAATAATTCATTCACTAAGTTAGAAAATGACCTACTCAGCAACTGATTTGTGATTATAAATTAGATACAGCTTTTAACTGAGAATAACCCTCATGGCCAAACGATTAAGTATATAGCGATCTGAAAATTTGATAATACTTTTGTTTTTGCTCCAAAATTATATTAATGGAGGATTCCTTTTCAGGCTGATGTTCAATTGCAAACATAGCTTGTCAGAATATTTTCAGGATTTTATACTCTAAATGAATTGTTCAGCTTCTTAATGTAATTCATATTGTTTTAATTTTAATAAAATAATATCAATATTAATTGTAAGTAAGGCAAAATACATACATAGTTCCTTCTGACATATATTTTGGCTTAATAACAACTAATAGAGAGGTTTCGCAACTTCACGAAATACGAAAATGAAAACGGATACGTCATCAATTCTTGTAACGTTTGAATTGAACACCTTGAATATCTGTCAGAGTTGGTCAGTATTATAAGATGATCATCAAAAATTTGTAGATAGAAAATATGATATATTTTTTAACATGATTAGCAACTTTCAAAAATGGAAGTGTGACGTATCCATTTTAGTTATTTTGTTTCGTGAATTGCGATATCTCACTAATATCATTTTACCACTATTCTAGATGACATTATATGAACAATATAATTTCATCACCCTCAGAACTACATGTGTGGTGTGCCATTACTTTAATTTTCTACTTTACCAATGTATGAAATCTAACGCAATTGCATCTTTATAAAAACCATGGCAATGAAATGATGACTATAACTACCATGACATATACATACCCTGCATGTTTCCAGCAGTTCAAAAATAGCTGTACGGCCGAGGTTTGATGCGGCAATGATGTCATCTTGTTTGCACGAGTTGCCGGCACCAACAGCCTTCGCTGTTGCAACCGTCACTGGTTTAGTGCTGCGGATCAAGTCCTCTGGTGTGTACTTCTTCTCTGCTGGCGTTTGCAAAATCTATGAGAAAATGTAAAGCATGTTTTTTTGCAAGCCAATTTTAATGCCAGCAACCCTGGTTTAAAAGCATTTGTTATATACTGCTTGATTTCCGTGTTGTACTTCATGTTCTTCTAATGTTAGTTTTAATGTAAGTTTTGATGAAATAACAAGAGCACACAAAAACCCAAAATTTACTAAAAGCAATAACAGAAAATTTCAATAACCACCACCATAATCACTTCAACTAAGCAGTGTGCACATGGATCCCAATGTTTCTAATTGCCACTGTTACATGTAAAATCCTTATGTCTAAATTTACTAGAGATAAATAATTGATGTGCAGACTCGTAAATTGTTACAAAAATTTAGTAAAAGTTGGCAAGAAAAAAAATCAGGGTTAAAGTTATTTCAGTATTACATAACATCATTGATCCATGCTAAATTTGTATTATAAATTAATACCGTACCCACAAATTACATGATAACATGTAGTATCACTTACGCTTAAGCAGAACAGGCAAATTATTCTTCATTATCATTTTGATAATTTAATAAATAATCAAAAGAAATTATCTAAAATAACTGTTTTTCAAATAAAAATTCTTTTTGTCTGGCTTAAAAATCATATAGTACAAATATTTACATTACTATAAAAAGTCAAATGAATAATCTTCATACTAACCTAATACCAAGGTATAATGCACATTTTGAGAACACATAAGGAGATACTTACAAAATAGCTGATCCTTAGCTACCATCAACCCACTATGGATACTGGCAAAGGAGTGACTTGGAAGAATGTTATATACTATAGATTCAGGAAGTAATTAAATATACACATTCTCAGATTGCATTGTGTATTGCTATAGGATCTGGGATTTGTCATCCTATACCCTTTGTTTGCTAATAATAATAAAGACACTTGGATCATTGAGATTAGTTCCAGGGTAGCGTATCACTTACATCTGACACTGTTGTTTAACTGTGTCGAAGATCCCAAGTTAGAAAACCAGAAATCCTGGAGATTTTGTCGGCCAGTGGTCGTAAATGTTTTGGGGTATTATATGGGCATCTAAAAGTGAAATTATATGGACATCAGTCCTTCGATTATTACAAATAAAAAGGTGTTTACTATTATTCTTGGTACAATTATTGACAGATGAACCTTTAAAATTCCACTTAGTGTCCAAATATATGAAAAATACTATATATTTTTTTAATATTGCTACTTTATAAAAAATTTGGAAATAATAAAAAAAAATTCAAATTCCTGAAAAAATTGGGTATTTTCTGGAGCCCGGGAGATGATGCAAATTTTCTGCAGCCTAATCCTGGAGACTTGGGAGCCCTGCTGTGTTCATAGCAACCAAACTTAACAATTTCATTAAAATCACTATCTCTAAGCTTTCCCATGCTTATAATCATCTCATAATTTGGGTTTGTTGAAAAGAGAGGCATTTTGTAAATCCCCTCATTTTTTCCTGGTATTTTCTAAGATATTTCTCTTATAAACTTTCTAGGAAGTTAGACAACATTTCTCTATTAATAAATTAGGTGCAAATGTTTATTCAATGAGAATCTGATGTAACCCACTGAAAACCTATTTTCGCGCCACGCCTCCAGGCAGATACGAACAAGAGGGACCAGTGATAAGAAACAGTAGTGATGAGGTAGCATATACTATGAACAGAAGAGAAATGAGAGAAAAAAATCTACCCAGAAACATTTGGAAAACCCGATTAAATCGCATAAAAATAATATGGCGCATGACTTAAAACCAATTGGGCATGTAAAGTCAATTAATGGCACCTAGCATTGTCTTGGGACCAATAATTCATTCACTAAGTTAGAAAATGACCTACTCAGCAACTGATTTGTGATTACAAATTAGATACAGCTTTTAACTGAGAATAACCCTCATGGCCAAACGGTTAAGTATATAGCGATCTGACAATTTGATAATACTTTTGTTTTTGCTCCAAAATTATATTAATGGAGGATTCCTTTTCAAGCTGATGTTCAATTTTAAACATAGCTTGTCTGAAGTTTTTATTTATGATTCTGTACTTGTAAATCACACACGGGGTTGTAAGAGTGGTTTATATCTATAAACGATGGAACTGCAGTTTCCGAAATAAATTGGATGATCTTTTAATACATCAAATTACTGATTAAACAAATAAAATAGAAATATGTTTGGTTGCAGTATTTTTAATATTTCTGGTTTAACAGCAATAAACAAACTATTTTGATGTACAATAAATGTTTGAGTAAGGATTGCACTCAGATAAGTACTACTCTTGATGAATAAGTGCCAATTTTGAATGAGCACACACCAAATATGAAATTTCTTCCAAGCGTCACTATTGAATAACCACCATGGGTCCATGTAAATATGATAGTTAACATAGAAACTAAAAAGCACTATGGGAATATTTTTCTATTATTAAACAGCGCCCTTGAATAAATGCTACTCTCAAAAAAGAAAATAAATATTATTAGCAAATAACACAATATTTGCATTTTCAAAAAAGATATTCATGAATGGATGTTGGAATAAAAAATAAATTGATTAAATTTTTTCTAAAGAAGTTGAATTATTTGTGTTGGAGAATTCTCTAACAGGTCAAAATTAAAATTTGATTTTTATATCAAAACCTAATTATCTTTGATTTTCAAATACTCTCATTTTTATGTTATAACTTATATATCTTCGAAATAGCAAGTCATTTTTAAAATCAATTTTGTGTCATTGTTTAAATGACAATACACCTTTAATGAGATATTGTTTGATTTTTCTTACCCTGGCTTCTTGCGTGACTGCATCTATTGTTGCCTCTAAAGCCCTTGTACCTCTTAGTGCTTCATCCTCAACGCTCTTCACGGTCTTCAATAATGACGTAACATTCGTTACCATCACCTACAGAAACAAAATTAACAATAAAAAAGGAGCTTAATTATGCTTTGCATGTTACAGATCATATACTATTTGTATCCTAGCTAAAACATGGATTTAGTAGAGAGATTTACTTATGTTATGTAATTTATGTAGCATCAAGGTACTGTCAACTAGATGTTATATATAATACAAATTTCTACTCCCCTAAGGGTCACATGCTTTGGAATGTATTGCCAGTTTTTGACTGTCCACAACATAGGTTGTTATGAACAAGCAGAGCTGGATTTAACCACCCCCCCCCCCCCACTGGGGTAACCCACAATCCAAAATATGTACCGAGTACTTTAGAATGCACACAGAGAATTTGTGTAAACTTGGTCTGTAGTTTATATATGAGAGAAGATCACTACAGAAAAAGTATAGTTAATTGACAGCCATACAAAAGGCATATCTGGCAGAGCCGAGTCAAAGGAGGCATAAGTCGTGACGATAGTTTTCCTCAATAGGCAGAAACAAAATGGTCAAATTGTTCAATATTTTGGTTTTTTTTGCTTGTTAAATATAATGAGGTTCATAATTCATAAATAACTGCAATTTTAAATTGTTCAACTTCTACCTCCTTTGTCTTTGCCACATATAGTCTAAAATTACGTTTAATTCTTAGCCTAATGTGTTGATTTTTATGATGCTTTTTTCTGTATGATTTACTTTATTTATTACATAGAAGTTTTATATTTATATTACACTTTGAGTAGAATTAAAATAAAACCAAAACAAAACAAGTGAAGACAAAATAGTGAGTGTGTTTCCAATAAAAAATGCCATCATAATAACCAATCAAATGGTTTTAAAGAATAAAAAATATTATTATTATAAGAATAAATCGTAAGATTATAAAAAGTTTTAAAAATTCTTATGTTTTGTCTTACAAAGCAGAATGAAGACGTTGCGCCAACTGCTGGGCTAATAATATAGAGAGTCTGAGAGTTATTTATATAGAAGACTACACAAAAGTTAAAGTCTACATCACTGCATTATTATCATCTATTATCCATTATCGTTATCATCATTATCAATATTAATATTATTAGGCCTAGACTAAATATTTTCTTTGCCCCTTTCCTCAACCCTATGAAAAAAAGTTTTGGTTTAAAATGTTTTATTTTATATTTTTTAGGTCAATTAATTATAAACAGCTTTATAGTCATATTTAAGTAATTAATACACCTAATTCACGAAACCATCTTCTGTGATGTTCAAATATAATAATGGTATTCCCTTTAATTTTCTCCATATTTCCAAGCAGCAAATTCTGCTATTTCATCTATCTACATTTCGTATACAATTGTTACAGGCCCAAACCACTAAGAATTTGTTAAATATTAATTTGCATCAGTGACCGTTCATGACTGAATGGTATCAGCAGCTAAGTGCAAAACTCCCATGCTCGCAGAATTGGTTGCCTGATGGCCCAAGGCAACCAAAAATTTACCTTGGACAACTAAAAATTATTAGGCAGTGTCCTGACAGGCTACTAGGCCTTTTCTCCCACTAACTGATCACCAAGTCACCAAAGCCAAGTAAAAAATCTTAGGGACAACTAAAAAACTATGAGGGCAACCAAATTTTAAACCTTGGTTACCCAAAGGGCAACCGAATATTTCAAAATTCTGCAAGGTCTGAACCCACGTTTTTTTTTAATGGGAACCCTACAAATGAGGGTTAAAACACAGTTATTTTGAATGCATTTTTAACTGTGGTTTAATTTTTGATTCATTTCTAGTGGGGAAAAAACATGTTTTTAATCGCTTAAAAACAGCTATTTTTTTCTCACTAGAAACATACCCTTACTTTTAGTATTGAATGTATAACATAAATATAATAGAAAATAAATAAAAACACATTTACAACTGTCACAGTTATAAAATAATAGTATTTTCAACAACTTAATACAATTATCAAATATTATAAATAAAATTAGAATTAGTAAAAAAGGAAAGTATTATAGTATGTGTTAGTGTATAAATCACCAAATATTACAATTTAAAAATGATAAAAATTAGAAGGAAAAGGAAATAAATCTGTAGAACACCAGACAATGAACCCTAAAGTTACATATATTCAAGTCAATGTTAGTCAAGAGAAGGGTTTCAATAACACTTAATGGTAACACGGTTATAAAGCTGTACATAGCAAAGCTAAAATGAATAGGGAAGAAATTTACCATGTCTATGCGGGACCCATTTTTTTTTTTAATTACTAGCCATCACACATACACATGTATAAATCTGTGATAAACTGCAAAATATCATTAATTTCTTCAATTAATTTTCATCATCATAATTTTTCCTCATTCAAAGTTACATATTAGCACGAAAATAATATATTGTCAGTATGCGGAGTTACCAATCTAGCACTGCTATAGTAACTTCGCTTTATAGCCCTCTATGGTTACATTACATAGAGTAATTATTGGAGAGGTTTTCATTTTATGACTTGGTACATGATTACGCAAAAATACAATGTAATACACATTTTGAGCATGCTCATAAGTATGAGCGTGTTCATTAAGTCTGTGAACAATTGCACTTGATTTAAAAAAGGATTATGTTACCAAGACAATGGATAACATTTCAATGGCTAAATTTTGCTGTTGTTTATGCTTGGATTATTTATGTGGTAACTTTAAACCATAAATTATGGTAAACTTGTGAAATCAACCATCTGACGAGACTTGTTTAAAGTCTGCATTTTATATTTTAAGTGTTTGACATTTTGGCGATGTTTTGTTGTGATATACAGACTTGTGAAACAAGTCAGATAACCTGGGTTGAGACTGGAAAGTGCCAAGTAACATGACATAATAATTAACCTGCCATATTTGGCTAATAAAGCCAGTGAATCAACCAATCAAATGTTCTCATTTTCGAACCACAAATGATGTACTGATAGAAGCAAAGATACAAAATTAGGCCTATAGCGTATAGTTAGGATCTAGAGCTAGTGTTCACTGATAGAGGTAAGCCTGAGAACAAACTTGATAAGCCTACTACTATTAAATTGCAATGATGAAAGAACTAATAGACCAGGCCAACCACAAACAATATATAGCAGTGGGTCGCTGGTGGGAAAGGCCTACAATTTATGAATCTGTTGATAATTGTCCAACATGCATATTCAACGTTTTTTATGAGTAGACTAGCCAATCACATGTAACTGAGACTAGGCAACTGGATAATTATATGCCAATGAAAACGTGGTGAGAAATCATGTGACAATAACGTGTTTGCTAAGACTGTGATTCAAACATCAGGAAGGTATAACAATCCACTTGGTATGGAATGCATTTGGTGCATGATGATTGTCTTTTTTCACAAATTAAACCAAATTGCCGTCTTGAACCAAGACTAACATGTAACATGCTATCCAAGGTCATAAATTCATGGGTCATTGTCCATCAGACTTGACAATGAGGAGAATTCAGTAATACTGTATGACTCGGGAAGTTCACCCAAGTCACACTGTTGCCATTCTTCTTTCCTGCTGCTAAAAACCTTGACAGTTTTCCTCGGCAAGCAAGAATCTGTAAAAGTAACTGCATGGCTTGGGTAAACTTCTAGTACTGTTTGCACTGGAATTATGTTACTAAAATTAGCCAGCGAGTCGGTTAGTTGTCCTGAAGAGCACAGTGCGACTGTGACTTATAGATAATTGTAATGTAGGGCTGTTTCTTGAAACCAAAACCCTAAAATCACCATATATACTCTCAAAGATTAAACATGTACATGACATAATTATGTTTTTATCATAATACTGTAGTTCAGACGATATAATATAAAAACAAGAATTTTATCTAAAAAAGTTAAAAATGTAAAAAAATAAGTGTAAAAAACATGTTGGACTAGATCAATAAACATGGTAAAAATATTTACAGTTAAGAATAATTTAGAAGTAAACAAGTGGAACTTATTAACAAGGCATCTTGTAATAGGACCTTACACATCTTGCAATATTGTATGGGAATGCTGATACTAAACTCATTATCACCTTATTAGAGGGAAAGTTATGATGTATTAAACAAACACATCTCTCTGATAATCCCAAGCAGAATGGAATTAAGGATTTAAGAAGGCAGTGGTTAATCTTACGATGAATCGTAAGAATAATTCCATGTCTGTTCTTATGAAAGTGGTTTACGCATGCGCACTAACATTATTTAATCGATACCGAGCCTTGTGGTATTCCACGATTGGCCACAAGATGGACAAATGTCGTGCAAGATGGATGAATGTCGGGCTTTGTAGGGCAATGTCAATGTCCAGACAAGCCCCCAATACCAAAACGGCCTAAAAATGCACACAAAATATGGCAAAAAAGGTTTTTTCTTTTTTTTTTTTTTTGCTTGTCAAACTGAAAAGGCGCGAACACACAACCTCAAACTTGCCCTACCCGTCGGGGGTGCCCTTTCTGTCGGGGTATTGCTCTGCCTTCGAGAAATTCCTGGCGCTGCCACTGGTCACAAAGCTAGATTTCCACAAAGCAAAAAATTTAAACAAATTATTTATTTTTCAATTTTTATTTAAAAAACACAGTTTAAACATTCAACTTTCAAACTACAATAATAACAATTTTCAGATATATGATCAACAAATAACATCTTATGAAACTTGTTTTTTGCAAGATAAAGATAATTAATGCATAGCTTCCTAATCTAAAATTAATTCAATTTTAAATTTTTCAACTTATTCCACTTTTTTGCTTGGCTCTGCCACATATGGTCCCATTATTTGGTGGCCTGAATTAGAGTTATGGTTGGCTAACTAGTTGGCATGTCCGCAGTTTGCATTTGATAAGCAAAACAAAAAACATAAGGATGAAAAGAAAAGCTTCTATGCCCTGTTCCACATATATATGCGCTGATGAACATTCATTCTGGTTTATTTTTATACCAGGATATGGGCCTGATCCTCTACTCTCCTAAATTTTTCTGGCTTCTTAAAGTGTATGTAAGTGTTTAAAGTTTAAAGTGTGTTCACTAGTCCTCGTTTCCAAACTGACTATGTTCCACCGTAAAACAATAGGGGCCATAATGCTTACATTAGATGGTTTTCCTTGTCTGAATTATTGAATTAATTTTAAATAAAGATTTTAAAATTAAATTTACAAGTAAGTCCAGGTAAATATGTTGTTTATCTTGTTCATACATCTTTAAACAAGGCAAACATTTACTTAGATTGAGGGCTCTGTTACTTAAAAGCTCCAATTATCAACTTAGTTATAAACAAATATCAGTTTGAAATATACCAGGCATGGCAGACATTCAACCTGTGTTGCTTTATCAACCATCTAAATAGTATATTAACAGACACATATTAGGGGCTAAGGTTTAAATACATTCTCGAATCAAGGTGGTAATCCGGTTTAGCACCACACCAGAGGAGGATCAAGCCATGGTTCGTCCCAAAATTGTATGAAAACGTGAAGTTAAATTAGCCCAATAGTTTTTGGGATGTTGGAGTAGATAGATATTATGGGTGTCATTTGAAAATTTATGGGAGGTTGAAATTAATTATAAGCAGGGAGATTCAGTACATGGAAAGGGGGCGTATCTCATTTTTGTATTAAAAAAACCATAAAAGCTCAATAAAGATGTTGATGTCAATGTTGAATTGCATATGTGGCAGAGCCAAGCCAAATGAGACATATGTCAAAAAATTGAAAATTGAGTTTTTCATGGATTATAAAACTGCACATTATTATCTTTAACATGCAAAAAAAAAAACAGTTTCATACGATGTTTCCTTGAGAAGTTATGAACAATCAAAATTCAACATTTAAAATGCAAGTTTGGAGAAAACTGCATTTAAAAATTGTTTATCCGTATACATTGACTAAAGCAAGGTCTTTTTAAATCGCATTGTTAAAAGAAAATTTGATCATATATCTGAAAGTTGCTAAGGTAGTATGAAAGTTGAATGTATGAACTGTATATTTTTTAAATCAAATAAATTTTGAAAAACAATTGACCATTTTTAAATTTCGGCCTATTTTGGAAAATTAGCATTTGCGACTTATGTCTCTTTTGGCTTGGCTCTGCCACATATATCCTTGACAATGGCTAGTTCTTTTTTGCGGATTCTGCAGATTCTACAGATTCTGCGGATTCCTATGAGAACCGCATGAAAAAATATAGGAATTATGATTGCTAGGCCTAACCCAGGCCTAGTATTGTTGGCCTTCCCATTGTTTGCAGTGCCATGCATTTTAGCACTCCTTTTTAAGACATCAACAATTTCAAAAGATCTGAAATAGTACTTACCTATGTTCTGACATTTCATAAAGTCGTAAGATTATAACGATTATAATTTTTAAATTCTAAATATTTTATTTAATTATTTTAAATTAACCATCTCTAGCAACGCTCATTGAGCTAAGCCACTGCATATCGCTTGCTACTGTTTAATTCCAATGGGACAACATTACTAGGCCCAAGGCCTAGGTTAGGCCTAGCAATATTATTCTTTTTTTTCATGCAGTTTTCATAGGAATCCACAGAATCCGCAGAATTTGCAGAAAAGAACTGCCCCTTGACAACACCCATAGGGTTTGACTCAACTATAATGGTCAAAAATACCTGTTACAGGTTGAACTTTATTTCTGAATTGTTAGAAGTGTAGGCCTATAAAGTCTACAGCTCCCCTTAGACTAATTTTAGCTGGCGCAAAAATTGTTGTAATTGGATTTTGCGGGAGCTGCCGGCTCAAAATGACGCCACTGGAAATACAGACATACAGACGGAGGCCACCCTTTGAAAAAAATAACTCTGTTAACATGGTAGATAATGGTAGTGACAAGGTAGATTTAGGTAGTTAACAGGGTTAAGCTTATAAACACTACCATACACCAGCCTTGCTACCTATCTACCACATAAACACATTGTTATGTAATTATAACCAAAACCCATAAATCTCTCAATTAAAACAAAGTCAGCTTCCCTCTCATGGGAAAATATCAAGGATATGGTCAGCAATGCACTACAAGTACATAGGAAAATACAACCGTTAGAAGACATTTGGTCTAATTAGAACTGACATCATAACAATCAATGCATAATGACCTTACGGTGTCAATAAAATCAACAAACATACTACCTAGTTACTTGGTATCTGTGTTGCTAGGTAGATCTTCCAAGTAATTGAACGTGGTAGATCCACCTAGCTGGAGGGTGTTATTTTTTTCAAAGGAAAAAATGGAGCAAAACGGTGCAATGGAGCAAAACGTATGGATCCAAAATTGCACAGTAAATGGATCCAAAATTGCACGATTCATGACGTCACCATGAAATGGGCCAAATTATCGATGACGATCGACCAATCAGATTGCAGGAATCTATCTAGGTGTCATGCCTCTATTTTTAGTACTAATATAAGATAATTGAAATTTCTTGATCAATATTTAATACAAAACTTAAAATGTCTGGATTTTGTCTATATATATCTGCAGAGTTTCAATACTTGAAAAATATTTGTTACATGAGAACAACATAGTAATCGCAGTAAATTTAACTAAACAACAGAAGCTTGTTAAGATGAAATGGACTACATGGTAATTAAAATAAGGTGAAGAATAAATAAACAACTTGTACTACCGTTTAAGAATGAAAATGTATAATTAGCTATTAATGTATACTACTTTTGGAATGTTCTAAAGCTAGTCTCTACGGATGAATCATGAACAAAATCTAGCACAAAATAAATTTGAAAGCATAACACATAAAGTAGGTTGGTGTTAAACCCTGGATGTAAAACAAAAAAATCCCAATTGTTTTAAAGGGGAAGTTCGGGTTTAAAATTTCTATGGCTATATCTATAGAACAATTAGTTGTGACCATGCTGACAAAATTTCACATCATTTGGACAATGCAATAATGAAAGACAGCACTTTCAAAATTGAGTCCCAACT
>JAOTQE010086044.1:0-15190 GCA_025631205.1 Nesometra sesokonis
TTTAATTAAAACAAAAAAACCTTTGTTTGCAATTTGTTTCACTTTGGGTCATTTTTTGAGCTAGATTGCCTAGACTACAACCAGTTTTTAGATTCTCATTTATGTTCTTGTTGTTGTTGTTGGTGTTGTTGCGACTATAACTTTAAAAGCGTCCAGCATCGCCAGTTTTAAATGGACATGCTTGAAATTTTGTACTCATAAATTAAACTTCATTCCCAACAAACGTTCATCACCCTTATTAAAATTACACCCCAGGGTGTCCCCTACACCCACAATACCAAAAACACATTTCGTCAAGTAGTGTAAAATACGGTTAATTTCAACAAACGTATGAATAGCTTGGTTGTTAAGACATTGTTTAACTAACCGTTCTACAATAGCGAAGGTGGGATCGATTCCCACCATGGTAGGCTGTCACTATTTTTGTTCGGAGGAACATTCAATGTATTTAAAATTTTTTATCTTAATTTTGCTCTTTCAAACATTTCTGCAAATCTACTACCCTAAAACGTAAATCACCCTTTTTTAAAGTTACACCCCAGGGTGTCCCCTAGACCCAGAAAACTAAAATGCATTTCACCGGTAAGCAGTAAGAACTCTAAAATACATCTGAAGATATCGCACGCTTAGTGGCACGGTCAGTTAAGAATATAATCGTTTAACACGACCGTTCTAATAAAGCGAAGGTTGTGAGTTTCATTGCCTCTGCAGGCAACACAATAAAATGTTTTGTTTTGTCTCAATCCTAACCATGTTAATAACAAAAAAAATACTGTGAACATTCTAAATATTTAAAATAGTTTTAAGCGAATTTTCTCTTCCAAACTGCCTTTTTAAAATACAATAATCATCTTCAGAATTTCAATGTGGCGTATCCCACTATTAGGAATTAATAACGGGAAAAATGATTTTACTCCGCGAAATCGCTTTGGAAGCAGTCGCTCTTGTTTAAATGAACAATTGTCGCATGATGAAATTAGGTGACATCAAAAGCTTGGGGGATTGGAAATTATTCATGCATGGTTCGATACTACATAATGTTAAATCGGTCCAGACAACGTAATTGAATAATAATTACAAATATTATTCCTGTTAATGTACTGTGATCCTTTTTTAAACCTGTACAACTTATTAAATTGGAGAAAAATAAGTAGGTTGAATTGGGTATAAATTTACCACATCATTTAATTGTGTAATTCAATGAGTCAGTCATTAATACATTATTATGACCAGTCCCTCTGTCTTTTCATAATCACACCATTTTCTTACTTGCCGCTTCTGGTCTTTGAAACGCCTGCAGCTTTCGTGCCATTCTATCATTGAGGCTATTAAAAACAGTAGCTTAATATTAATCCAGGATGTATGGGTGGGGTGGAGTTATTTATGATCTCATAATTTTAATTAGTTGAAGTGAATAGTTATAGATTAATAATGAGCTATGAAACTATTTAGGCAATGAACATCAATTTAAACTAAATGTAGGCAAGAAATTAATTATAACCAGAAAGATTTCAATAATTTCCTTTTCTAAGGAATACATTCTGCTATCCACTAGTAATAATTATAGTCACAAATTTTATTAATTCTCTTAACGAGAAAATTACATTGCTCATTTTAGAACTCACTTAAAAAAGAGTAAAAATATTAAAATGACCCTTTAAAATTGGATAAAAGTACAATGAATGAGAGTCAGTTTCTAGACTACTAGTTATTGAGCCTCCTGGACGCATGTTGGTATAAATGAGTAAAGATAGCGGTTCGTTTCAGCAGCCACAGTAGATTTTTGTGATTATCTCAAAATGGCCCGGTGTACAACATGACTCATTTTGTCACGACACCTCACAAATATTTAATTCACTTTTTTTGATTCATAAGCCTTCAGGGGCCAATGTCCGCTTAATAATGTCTAATGGCCAAATAAGAAATAACATATTACTGTATATACCTAAATTGTAGGCATTCCAGATTAAAACAATGTTTAAATTATTAGTGTAATTACAGGGGCGGATCCAGCAAAAGAGTGGGCGTGATTGCCAGTTTCATTTTAACAAGCAAAAAAGGGGTTATTTTCCCAATTTGCATGTCCTGGTACCCTGTTTTGGCATACTGTATATGTCTGTCTGTTTTGAATGTTTATGCTCAATTTTAGACCCGGTGCCTCTAATATAAAGCAGAAACTACATTTTGCCAATTATAGGGGGTGTACGCCGGCTGCATCCACCTCCCCCAAAATTGAGTAACTAAGGAGGTATAGTCACTTGAAAATGACCAAAAAATCATCACCACTAATTTTAAAATTATCTTTTTTATATTAAGGAAACATCAAATTTAAAAAAATCAGATTAGAAATTAGTGTATTTAAAAATTGTTTAATAAACTTTCTATACTGAAAAATGAAAACAAAAATGCCAGCCATTTGATGAATTTTGGCTCATTTTATGCATGTAACGTTGTGAAAATTAGGGAGTAAATATTTTAAAATATCCTCATTTATAGGTTCATGGTGATAATGTGTGTATTTTTTACAATAAACAAGTTTTTTTTTTTTAAATCAGTTATTTGTCATTTTTCGGGTGACAATACATCTTTAATAATTCTACAGTTACCAGTGGTTGTTCAATACAGATTATGATTCAATGCCAACTGACACAAGGTCAATATCTAGCAGCATTGTGAAACTTCAAGTTTATATCTTAAACAGATCGTCTTCAAATCAAGGATAAATATTATAATATTTTAAAATTCTTTATCTCATTTTATCACTATGCTGGAGATTCCTTGAAGGATACTTGGAGGAAATATCAGATTCACAATGCTTTCTATTTTTAGTTTCTGACATGAATGTTTAATTTGATTATATTATGTGGGGGGAGGGGCGGGTATAAAATTTATTTTTAGTGCTGTTTTTTTTAGTAATAATGTTTAGTAATTTTATGTTCATACAAATATTAGGAAAAAAATATTTTATTTATGATATGAGAGGCCTAAATGAACAGTCCTGTTAAGCAGTAGGTTTACCGACCTCGCCACATATGCGATTGAATGATGCTACTTGTATTGTACACTACTTGATGAAATGCGTTTTTCGTTTTGTGGGTCTAGGGGACACCCTGCAGTATAACTTAAAAAGGGCAATGACCATTTTTTGTTTGGAAATGAACACTAAAAATAAAAACATTCATACATGTCCATTAAGAACAGGCTACGCTAGATGCCTTTAAAGTTGGTGCAATAAACACCAACAACAAGAACAGTAGTGAGGGTCTAATTAACCTAATATTTGATTCATTCATATTAACCATTTATTCATCATTCCATTGATTTATTTATGCATCCATTCAATCATTACTTTATTTCCATCTATCTCTATTCATTCATTCGTTCATTTATTCATTCATTCATTCATTCATTCATTCATTTATTCATTCATTCATTCATTCATTCATTCATTCATTCAATTATTCATTTCTTCAATCATTCAGTCATTCATCCAGTATCCATTTATCCATCCATTCATTCATTCACCTTCTTTGGAACCATATATTAAATTGACTCTGCTTAGCAAACAATACAAATTTTAATTTTTTTCCACAGGATACTGGGACAAATGGAGTAGCTGGGGTAATTGTTCTGCAGACTGTGGAATAGGTCTGCAGACAAGAACTCGCAAGTGTATTGGATCTGACATATGCTTTGGAAATTCCTCTGAATCACGCGAATGCAATCTAACACCATGTAAATGTAAGTGTAAAATAATGAATCAATAAAAAATAAACTTCAAATATATTTCGTAGAATAAAAGTTCAGTATAAAAACATGCATTTATGAGTTAAATTTACAATGTCCTTTTATCCTGGATCTCTGCATTAGAAGTAAATAGATGTTGCGTTTTTGGATAAAAATGACTGAATATTCAAGTTTGGGCAAGTGCATTTTACAGAACACAAATTTTTTTCAAGAATCAATGGCATTACCAAGTGGTGCTTAGTGAGCTCAGGTATCTCCCTTCAGAGGGATATGAAGATTGGGGCTCCGAACACCCCCATCAGTGTTAAAGAACAATGACAAATTTGGCTTGTCAAAATCCGATCTGATCCGATCATGAACACCCAAACAAGGATTTATTTTTAAGCTTTTACTACTTTTGAAATCAGTTCTTATTAATCCATTGTCATATTGTTAAAGAATATAGCACCTTATGTTCCAACTTGCACCCTACATTCTGCTAATTACATTTTCCTGAAGCTTCTTCCCTTTGGCACAAACCTAACAATCACATTCAACATCCCTTTTCTGTTTAGGTACCATATCTCTGGAATCTATGACCCCTTTCTGTTAGATAGTGTTTGAAGTATCGTCATCCATCTACTAGACATTGACTCCTGCTTTGAAGTTTTAACTTCTATCTGCATATTTGACTGTCAAGACATTCATATTTCAATTTGTATTTCTTAATAACAGATATAAAGAAAGCATATCATTGGACTCCATGGGCTGTGAAGAATTTAACAACAGAAGGTTATGTACTCCATCGATCTCGATTAGCATGTCGGGCTAACGTGGAGTCTACGAGTTTGATCAGAATCACACAGAGAAGGGAGCAAACACAGGAGTGTTCCTTTAATGATGCCAGTAAATGTTGGCCCGATGCAGGTTAGTGAATTTTCTGATGATTCAGATGTTGCTGGTGGTGATGTCTGCAGAGATCCCAAGTCTCCTGAAAATTGCAGGAGTCTCCTGATTTTTTGAGTCACCTCCCACCCACCTAAAAAATACATTTTTCTCCTGAATATTTTAAATATCTTCCAAAAATATTGAGAGAGATTCTTGGCCTAGCCTAGGAGCAAAATCGATTATCCCTTCAAAAAATACCAGCTCTGCTCAGTGTTAAATCTGTGGTTGTGGTAGTAGTGATAATGATAATTATGGTAGTAGTAGTGGTGATGATACTTGTGGTAATTATGGTAGTAGTAAAAATGGTGGACCTGGTGGTAATGTTAGCAAAAATATGTTCATACATTATTTCCATTTGTTCAAAGCCAATGTAGTTGGTGGCTTGTAGATTGTAGTGGTGATCACATTTTTAGTGGCAGAAGTGAATGAATGATACCAGAACAAATCAATAAACAAACCTAGTACTATTTTAGTCAACTTTTCCTAACACCTCCCAAAAAAGTGAGCATATTTAAAAAATGTTCTCTGGTGTAATATTGTTTTAAAAGAGTTGACTTTAAAACATTGGGTAAATATTTGTATTGGATCGATGATTATGATGGTTATTATGGTTGTGAGGAGGTGGTAGTGATAGTACTGGTGATAATGGTAACAATACAGTCAACTTCAAATCTTAATCTAAAATTGTACTCAAAATATGTATGACTCAAATAAAATTTGACTTACCAGTTGTATCTAATGGAAAATGCATCAATGTATCTTGAAAAATTAAGTTTGCCGTAAAAATTATTTGACTTCGGCACAAGTAACGTAGGTAAGTTTCACTGTAGTGGTGGTCATGGTGATAGTGAATTGTTCCACGCAATGGTTAAGAAATCTGAAACAAGATTGTTGAAGATGAAAGCTCAAAAGAAATTTACATTTTTAACATACCTTTCCAACTATCCATTTTATTTATATTTGTATAGAATACTTTGGTGGATACACAGATTGGTCTCCCTGGCTACCCTGTTCTCAGACTTGTGGTTGGGGTGTACAACTGAGGCATCGGGCTTGCATACCGGGCTACAAGCTATGTCAGACCGGACAACATCAACAAAAGTCATGTAAACTTGCAGAATGTCCAGGTGAGTACTTCTACAATTAATTACTGGTTACAATTGCACATGTGCATTAACAAGGTCAAGCCAGGTCAAACTATATAAAAATTGTTTACATTAGAAACCCTATCAATTCGACTCCCAAAAACTGACCACCATTTGGAATAACGGTTTTGTTTGGTTTTCCTAACATTTCGGTTTTAGATGGTTAAGTTTAAATATGTTTTCACATTGAATTCATTATTTTGCAACTTTAAAGATAGTTAAGTTTAGCATGAAATTTTGTTTTTCTGGAGAAACAGTTCTTGGAACTTTAGCCATATCATGATTGCGATCATATCATACATTTATTTCACAGTAAATTGGGACATTTTACATTTTTAAAATACAAAAATTGTGTTGTCAACAGTGGCGGATTTAAGAGGTGGGGCTTAACAGGCTTAAGCCCCCACCCCCCTATAATTGACTTGAAATCCCAAATTTTAGTGTTTATGACGATGAACTAATTAAAAAAAACATGCACAGCTGCTGCATAGGCCTAGAGACTGCTAGAGGCATAAACAGACCTGATATTGATTTGATTTGGTTTATTCAATATGCTCTTAAAATTAATATACAACAATACAGTACATAAAACAATTAAAACTACAAATATACATAAGAGCATACCGGGGATAACCCTATAATCATTAATAAATACAATTATTTTCATAGAGGTCCCCAAGCAAGCAGGTTTTTTTTGTTTTTTTTTTTGCTTGTCTAAAACAAAAATCGGGATTTAAGCCCCCTAAATCACAATTCTGGATCCGCCTCTGGTCAATGTGATTATATGGTATGTACACTTTGATGCTCTTTAAACAATTTAGAAAAAAAAACAATAAAATGGACTGTCAGAGGGGTGGCCTCTCTTTTGAAAGATGTGTCTTTACAGTGGTCAAGGGTTTACCTGGTTTTACAATTGTAAATTGCGAAAGCGCTTTAAAATGGAGATATTTGTTGCACATTTGGCCAAAAAAACTTTGTTTACCTCCTATGCTTGCCATATTTTGCATTTTTAAAACAAATTATTTGAAAAAATAGCTTTTAATGTATGTTATTAAAACACCTTATTTTGTTTGAAAATAAGGTATTTCAGTGACATTTTTAACTTCAAAAATACTTTTTCACAATAAAATTTTAAACAGGAGAGGAAAAGCAACGTATTAGTTTTGCCTTATATATTATCACCCAGTTCAGAGCAGTCACAGACATTTTTAAATGTGTGAATGCCAATTTCTTGAAGTTTTGGTTAAAGCTGGTAGATTTGCTGAGAAGTATATTAAATCCCTTTTCCTGTTCATAAATTGATAGAAGATATTGAGTTGAGGCACAGGTTTAGGTTTAACAATAATCAACAATTAGGTTATTTGCCTTTTTATATGGCATTTGTTGTTCATCTCGTTGTTCATACACCTTACAATGGGACAATCATTGGGTAGACTTAACCCCTTTGCTACTACCGGGCCCAAAATAAGTGTAAAAAAACACCTCAGTAAGGAATTTAAGGAAAAAGTAGCTTTTTTTCCAGATTTGATTCTGTCATGATGTCATATTACATCATGATTATGCAAATTACCAATTTTTTTTCTCTTCCCCCATAAGCCAACACCTTGTCTATCCCAACATAAAACAAAAATATTGAAATAATCTCTTAGTAGTTTTTTTGACATTTATTTCTAAATCTCCTAAATACAGAGATGGGAATAACATTGCGCAGTAAAAGGGTTAAATGTGCTATTTATATGAGTGAGAGTAATTGAAACACAATTACAAAATTAAAGTTTTGAGTTATGTACCAAGAAAATATGGTAGGCTTAAAATTATGATGTTTATAACATTTCCTGCCCATAAGTCACAAATATTATCTCAGTCATGGACAGAAGACTTCAAAAGTTAAACCCGTTGATCCATCATTTGTGCATATGTGCACGATTGGAAAAAAAATAAGGGCAAGGGATATCTCCCAATGTTCTTACAAATCCACAAACTTCAATATTAGGTCACTCCACTTCCGTGGCTATCCCAGTGATTTTTTTTTTACTATGACTAAAATAACTGAACTGTCATATCCAAATAAGTCATGCCATAGACAAATACTGTACTGTCTTTACTTTATGGTCATGCTAACATTGGTGACGAATAGCATGTACTGGTGAGCACTAACATATCTTATGGCAACCTGCCAACATCACTCATGCGTCCTTGTTAAACGACCACTATCTTTATCGGCAGTAATTAATTTATCCTTCAGTTACGGAGAAAATATCCCCTGTTTCTGGATTTTGACACTGCATAGATGCAAGTATTATAAGATCATCTTATGTTTAGTCTTCAGCTTTAAGAAAAACAATCATAGATATTTACTTCTTGAAACTGTTGACGCAGATTATTTGCTTATTTTATGTGACAAGTTTATTCCATTACTTCTTGGTCCTGAATGGCTCATTCAATACATATGTACAGGTGTCCATATTCATACTTTAATCATTTAATTTAATAAAATGAAGCAAAATTAACTTCAACCAATCAACATTGAATATTAGTGGGTAATTATAAGATTAAATACCATTGACCTGATTTGTGAATAATAAATAAAATGAGCCATGTTACAGCAAAACCACCAACTTGTAGAAAAATTGAAAATTTGATTTTTTTTTTATAACAATATTACACATTTCGTAAGCTTTAAAATGAGGGGTAATTTATCAAAAATCGGACATCTGTAACTGAAGTTATTGGACAAAATATTAAAAAAAATCCTTTGTATTTGTATTTATTTCTTTTTGGCTATTTGCTTATTTCTCAATAACTTTCTGTGTGACAACTTGGTGTTATTAGATGTATTAAATTATTGGAGTTTGGATAAGGTTATGTTCAAACAGGTTTAATGTTGTGGAGTGTAGTGACACTTCAGATTCCCAATCATGAGGTTAGGAAACTCTTATTGGTCAGTAGTCTTTGATCTTGGGCAAGACAATAACTACATGCCTCTTTTCACACAGGAGTATAAGTGGGTACCTTGGCGGTACAAATGCCAAATGTTTACAACAGATTATAACAGGATCATTATGGAATGATTTCAAATGGAGCTGTTTACGTGTTCCATGAACATTTGTTCCAATGGGCATAATAAGGTGAAATAAGTCGTTTGCCCAAGCTGTTAATGTAGGAGAACCGTGAATATAGCAAAACAACTGCACGGGTTCAAGGGCTTAGGGTAAGGACTGTAAACCGTAGGCCCAGTTTACAATGGTTTGTGTGCACTTAAAAGAACCCAGTACATATTTTGAGATCAGTAGGGGTTACCCCAGTGTACTGGTTCACCTCCACTTTCGTGGACAGCAGAATGATTCGGGCAGCCTGAACCTCATGGAGGAGAATGTCATAATTTGATAATTCATGAACAGCAGCCCACCAGTGCTGAGAGACTTTGGTATAGTGTTTTTTATAAATATTCAGATTATTAATTAATAATAATAAAAATAATATCACATTTATATAGCGCTTATTTGCCAAGGCAAGCGCTTCACAGTTATTACCCAGTCATTGGAACAAACACTTTTGAAATACAATTCATTTCACAATGTTGCAGCTGTAATCACTGCATATAGCATTTGTGCCTCCCAGGTGCCCATTTATATTTCTGAATAGATAAAGTGTCTTGCCTAAGAACACAAACAGCTGATCAGACTAAGCCTCACCCTTCAACATTGACCAAAAATGATATCATATAATCCTTTATATTATTATCATTATTGCATTGCTTAATTCAACAGTAAAAGGGCAATGGAACTGCTGGACAGCTTGGAGTGAATGCTCTGCTACTTGTGGCCCTGGTGTACAACACAGATATCGCACTTGCACTAACCCTTCCCCTGCTTTTAAAGAGGAGTCATGCGTGGGTGAAAACTCACAGGTTCAGGAATGTAAATTAATGGAATGCCCAGGTAAGGTGGTACACTAACGCTTTTTAAAAACTAATATTATTATTGTTAATATTTAAAATTAAAATCTTTATTTTTTTTTAAATGGTTTTTAAAATTAAATTGCACGCATTGGTAGTGGAAGGGAAAGGTGGTGGAGTAATACTGCTTGAATCAAAGGTTTTGCTATTTATTTACTGTATTTGTTTTGCATAGAATTATTAAAATTTGGTGTACTTGAGCTTCAGAAAAAAGTTCATATTATTTCTAGGGTATCACTGTTTCTATGCTTTAAAAATTGAGGTTAAGCAAATTATTTTTCATAGCTTAACTTATTAGTGACATTATCTCCCTTAAACGTGACATCCTGGATCAAAATTTCTATTGATAAATCTATAGAACAATTTGTTACAATCTCACAAATAAAAATTCTCAACATTTTGACGTTGCATTAATGTCGTAAATCACATTACCAAGTGAATCTCAAATCAAAGTGGGTCTACTACTACTACTACAAGTTATACAATATTAAAGAATAGAGAAAGAACAGATTTTATTACAATTGTGTTTTAAACCAAATGGAAAGATCAGTCAAATTAACATAAGAATAGGGTGTTTGTAATAACATAAGAATAGGGTGTTTGTAATTTCATTTTTTTTTTGTTTGGTTTTCAAACACAATCAGGCTTTCAAACTTAGTAATTTTTCTATTCTCTAAGGCCAGGCACTTACTGCGTTGTGTGACGGTCATACGACGGTCGCATGACTAAACTGTCGCTCCCAGTGTGTGTGGTTTCCAGACGCGATGAGAGTCTTCTACTCGTCGGCTGATGGTGTTTTTTTTTAAGTGATTCAACAGGGAAATCACTAGAAAAATCTTTGGCCAACAAGTAGAAGATTGTCATCGCAGGGAGCGACGGTTTAGTCATGCGACCATCGTACGACCGTTGCACAATGCAATGAATGCCCGGTTTAACATGTAAAACAAGTAGTAGACCCACTTTAATTTAGAACCCTTGTTGGAAATTGTTTTTCTTCATTAAAATTTTATCAGTGAGGTCACAACTACTTGTTCCATAGATTCATCTATAGATATTTTAATTCAACAGTACCTGCCACCTCCCCCAACAGGGGCAGATCCAGGACCCGCTGAAAGGGGGTGCCCTTTTCCAGGTTGGGCTGGGCGTGGTTGCCGGTTTTATTTTGATGAGCCAAAAAAAAAGAAGTTAATTTCCAATTTTGGTGCTCTAGCACTCTCTTTTAGCCCATATGTATGTCTATTTTTGTTTTTTATAGTGGATTTTGGACCGGAGCTCCTAATAGAAGAGGAGCACAACTAGGTTTTTTTTTGTTTTTTTTGTTTATTTCGTGTCACATCCAACAGCAAGTTCACTCGCCACTTACAGGATGAGAACTACGCCATGCTTTCTAAACCAAGTCTCATTATGAGGCTTGGGGAGTAGCGTTGTTAAGTCGTGGAAACCAACCTAGCGTTCAGCCAGGTTTGAACCCAGGACCTCGGGATTGGAAGGCAAGCATGCTAACCACCAAGCTACAGCGCCACTCCTCCAAGCTACAGCGCCACTCCTATAATTATTGACGATAATGGGGGGGCGCCCAACCCCCCTCTTCTCAAATCCACCCCTGCCCACCAAACAACTAGAGAAGAGTCATACATACTTAATTGGAAAAATGTTGGCTCACCCTACTATATTCACTGAACTTCTTATAGGCAACCATGTTTCCCAGGCCTACGGTATAATCGCTATTAATTATTGCTTACTCATTAATGTTGTTATTATAAAAACCTGTCAAATAATTAGAAGAAATTAAAATGTATTTATTTTATTTAGTTTACAATGGTTGGAAGAACTGGGGTAGCTGGTCAAATTGTCGAAACAACCGCCGGCATCGATCCCGTCGCTGTGATTTCCTTTTCCCGGTGAATGGCATGTGTTCAGGATGTGGCAAGGAAGTTGAGTTTTGTGGAAAGGACATCCGTGACTTCAAGCTAGTTGCAGGTACGAACAAGTTCATATTAGGTAAAGAAATACCGATTATTTCAGAATATAATCAATACATTTTTTCTAACATAGCACGGGTGCAGATTTTGTGTGGACAACTTCCCATGGTGGACTTTGTCTACCATGAATTTTAATAAACAATTGTATAGTATTATACAATTAAGGCAGCAACAGGATTTTGTTGTGTGTCTTATATTTTAAGTTTTTCGCTTTATTCTCTTCATTCTTTCTGTATAAATTGCCTCTACCCCTCCACTTTTTAAAACAGATCTGCTCCTGTGTACAGAACAAAAATATAATATTAATATAACATATGATGTGATGTGATGTGGTGTGATTAAAATTATCAATAGATTTGAATATGATGTTACAAAATATTTAATTCAATCCATCTTTCACTGAATTAAATATTCTGTACCATCATACAAGGCTCTAACTCGAAAACACATACTGTATGCGCACCAGCTCTCACATGCTGGGTTTGTTTGATTAGTGCCGTGACAATCTCATTGTCTTGGGCCTTCCACACTCCCCACCATACAGTTTTTTTCCCTCTGGAATCATTGAATGATAATCTGTTATCATGCATTAGTAACTTTTCCATGCAATACTACTTTGGACCTAATCTTGTCACATGACCTATAAATAATCAAATAAACTAGAATACATAAGTGTTGTATATGATATAATATATAAATGGGGCAAGGCATGGCAAAACCACCAAGTTGTCGGTGAATTTCAAAATGGAGAATAGTGAGGTTTCGCAATCTTACGAAAAACGAAAACGGATACGTCACACCTCCATTTTTTAAAGTTGATAAATGTGTTAAAAAATACATCAAATTTTTCACCTATGAATCGTTGATGATCGTCCTAAAATACTGACCAACTGTGACAGATATTCAAGGTGTTCTATTCAAATATTTCAAGAATTTATGACGTATCCGTTTTCATTTTCGTATTTCGTAAGGCTGCGAAACCTCACTATTATTATGAAACTGTATTACACCTGTTGTAAGCTATAAAATAAGGGGTCAATTATTAAAATCAGACGACTATAACTAAAGTTATTAAACAAAATAGACCAAAATTTCCTTTATATTTCTTTATATTTCCTGTTGTTTATTTGCTTATTTCTCAATAACTTCCTGTGCAACAACTTAATGGTTTTGGAATGACCAGTCTCAAATGTTGTTCCCTAACTTACTCCAGCTTTCTGTATACAAATTTTGGTCTGGACTATTGACTGCCCCTCCTCTCCACCTTTGAAAACAAATCTGCGCCTATGTATCATAGTACAAAAATATTATATTAATATTATTTTAATATAACCTAATATGATATAATGTAATATAATGTATAATATTATAGTATAAATTAACAAAACATAACATATCATAACATAATATATAATTATAATAACTATAATATTAATTTCTCCTCCTTTTTATATTTAGAAAAATTTTTAACATTTTTATTACCATTCTTTTGAAGTTAATTAACAGCATTTTACCAAGTTTCCCTTATAATATTTACAGTACAAAATATACTGTATTTATTTTTAATATAGATTTCACATAGTTTTATACAGATATGAAATACTTAGAAAATCATTTTGGTTAACACATTCATTTGAAATTAAACAAGTATATTGCGGAGTTTCTTTATAATATTACAGTACAAAATACAATCTAATAATCAAGTTAGTTTGCAGAGAGTTTTGAAATACATAAAAAATTGTAAAATTAATCTTTGGAAGTTACTAATATTTATGCCTAGCTTCCCATATTTTTATTCTGTCTGTCAATTATTTGATGAGTAATAGAGAATAATTTAATTTGGAAGAAATTTTGAACTTCAACTAAAAAACCAAGTTGAAATTATAGAACACTTGTCCTTAAATATCTTTCATCAAGTAATTTTGTCCAAAGAGTAACCTTCCATTATGGATGTTAAGCCAATAGGTTGGAGGTTCAAATCTAATACTGACCCAACATGTATCCTAACACAAGATACATTCTTAATCATATTTTATCTCCCTTCAATCAGATCCTAAATGGGTACCAGTCAGTGGTGGAGACAGGATTATGTGAAAAGGGGGTGGGAGGAACTATCTCCGACTGGGATGACTGTGTTTCCAGTTTTAATTTGTTGTTAAAAAAAAAAAAATTTAAACCTAATTTACCTTATAGTTGGCATATTGTGCAACTATTTTCTATTATAATTGCGAGATACTGGTCTGTATTTTATGCTCGTCATTTTTGGAGGAAAAGTTTTAGTGGAAGACTGTTACACCCACAAATGTAATAACGCCCACAAATGTAATATTACATTTGTGGGTGTTATTACATTTGTGGGCGTAACAGGGACACAAATAATATAAGAGGAGGGGCACATGTTCCCCCACCCCTAAATCCACCCCTGCCAATGTACCAGTATATTTGATAAGAAATATGATATTCTGGCAAAAACAATGAAAACTGTTTATACAAGTATACCAGTGTAGTAAAATTATATATCATTAAGCAATTCATAAATACAGTAAGTTCTATTCTTAAGTTCTTTACTGTGATATTAATTTAGTATGAGCAAGTTAATTTTGAAATTTTTGATCATTTTAAAGTGACTATTTATCTTTAAGGAAAACATATTGTTTAAATTTCATTGAATTATTTTATTGATTTAGTGTTTAGCTCTGTCTCAATGGAGCACTAGAAGTACCCATCACATTTATTAATTAAGTAATGGATATTTCTTGACAATAGACAATTTTCAGGGCGCTGTTATTAATTAATCAAACTTATTTGGTGATGCTTGGACAATAGAACAGAGGAGGAAATAACAAATAATCAGAAACTTGTTAAAAAAGTTTTAGAAAATAAAAAATTATATAACAATTTTTTTATTTTTTATTATATTATATTATATATTTTTTATAGGCAGTGCAAAATCCTCACCAAGCGGTTACAACTTAGATGAAACAGAAGAAAATTGTGCAGAGAAGGCCAAGATGGAGCGTGTGTACATAGTAATGGTTGCTATGGGCTCAGCCATTGCTGGCGCTGTTGTCTGCCTAACTGTTCTATCATCATACAATAAACACAAGACGAGTTCATCCTTAGATAGCGAATTTGATGACGCATCCGAGTCATTCGTTACTGAGTTTGATCTTGACGGGTACGCAGATGAAAAATCAACACATAGCGATTTATCAACGGATGTGAAAAAAAAAGTATGTTGCTCACCTAAGCGTTGAAAGCAAAATTTATAATATGAGAAACAGTATAATCAAACGATGGAGAAATACCTCCTTGATGAAATGGAAAATTCAGAAAATGTATCCAAAAAAATAAAAACTGTATAAATGTATGTAATAATTGTTATATAATGTATTATTAAACTTATCAATGTTCATTTTAATAGACCTATA